>JBCFYV010009915.1:0-32442 GCA_039000515.1 Timema cristinae
GCAAGGGTTGGGTGATTGAAATCCCCCCTCTTTCAATCCTCCCTCTCATTCCGCTTTCTTTACCAGCTCATTTACAAAGTGCACTTTTACTTGAAATTACCGTTCTAATAGTTTCAAGCTGAATTGTTTGCTTTTTCCTAATCTAAAAGACCTATCCCCTTCCACCATTCTCTTCACACTCACTAATACCATCCTAATACTTCCAAATTTCCTTTGTAAATCTTGGCAGGGATCTCCCCAGTTTTTGTGGCCTAATAAACACAGAACAAATATATATTTTTAAAATGTAACAATCAATGTTGAAAACTTAACATGGCAGTTGACCGGTCATGTGTATAGCGATGAGGCTGACCTCCGAGCCTGGTGGGAGTTAGTAAATTTGCCTTGAAAAAGTAATTGGTGCCCGCCGCACTACCGTTAGTTTTGAAAAATGCCTAAGATACAAGAAGGTTGGAGACCTCTGCTTTATACAGTTAGGCTGGAAACTTGCTTTGGATTAACTTAAAGTTCATTCAAACACTTAAAATAAAAAAATCAGTTACATTATAAATGAAATTAATAAAATTGGTTTTTTTGCAATGAATTCAATTTATAATTTTAATTTTGTATTGTAATTGTTAAAAATGTCACCGTTTGATATTGAAAAACAATTTTTAAATAGCAAAACATTTCTTAGAAAAAGGCTGTTTTGGGGGGAAAAGTGCTGCTAATTTCGGATCTGTACATGGTATTATTAAAAAAATAATTTCTCTGTTTGGTTTCTAAGTTTCTTAGGGCAATTATTAGCTTTTTCATATTTTTTCTCTACAAATTTCTCGAATTTTCGAGATTCATTTATAACTATTGGAACAAGATCAAAATTTTTTGTCTCCTCATTTGATATAGATGTTTTTCAAGTCTTGCACATCCATAATTCTGATGCCTTTTTTCTATTTTTTATGTTATAAATTTTATATCTTTTATTATAATTATTGTTAGCATTTTGTGATTAAACATATATTGAATTATTTGAACATATTTTGTTTTAAATAAGCACATTCCAAAAATCACAAATTTTTGACATTTTTAATTTGTTGGTGTTATTAAATAAATACATAAAGTAAAACAAATCTAAATGAATATACAAAACAAACATATTTTATGAATGACTTTTTTACAACTTTAAAAGTATAGCAGTAGATTTAAACTGTAGCTATAGTTAGGAGGATGGTAGAGGAAAGTGGAAGAAGCAGAAGAGAGATCATCGGGAGAGAGAGGCAAGCAAAAGTGTGAGAGGTATAATTTTGAGCAGGATGAGCTGAGGAGGAAGTGTAAAGGATGATCTACAGGGCATTCTATGTTTCAAATTATTGACATATTCAGCGGAAATGTGGGGAATGCAAGAACATGATAAAAGTAAAATTCAAGCTTGTAAAATAAGTTTATGAAAGTATTTAGAGTGACAAGAATGGAGAGATGAGAGGAATAGTTAAAGAAAAGTCAGTTAAGAACAGAATAAGACGATGACTAAGGTAAATACCAAAGATGATGATGGATATTGAAGTGAGATGGGGAAGGGGAGGGTGCAGGAGACCAAGAAGAAGACCGAAGACAGGTGGCTGAAGGGAGTGTAGAGGACAAGTGCATTGTGGAGGAGAAGGTGGTGAGGCCTATGTTTACAAAAACAGACCTGCAGGGCTATTGTGACCGTTAGTAGAGAAACGCTAGACTTTGTGTCAAAAGTTATTATGGCCGACCACTTTGTAAAAGCAAATATTTTCCTAGTAAAGTGATCAAAAATTTGCACAGACATTTTACTTGTCCTTTGGTTTGCATTACGAGGGTTATGTTTGCTGGGTTTTATAATTTATAAGGTTTTGTGTTACTTGATTTTAACTACACATCTCATTAGCCCAATATAATAATCTCAAATCTTTTGTGTTTGTTTAAACACAATCTAACTTTAAATAGGTCTATATGATGGTGTAGGCCAAGAGTGGGGATAGTACGCTTACACTGAATGTTAAAGAATATTTTTCTTTGAAACTAACATTTTTCAAAATGCATTACTATTCATCATCAACACACTAATAATTCTAATATTAATATTAATTGTTTGGAGGTTAGTTGTATATTGACCCACTTCATGGGCAACATTGATTTAAATGTTTTTGTCTCTTTGGTCTAATTTTCCAATGGGGGGAGGTTGGGATTTGAATCCTAGCTGGGTGTGAGAGAGATTTTATTTTTCTAAAAAGGTTTTCCCCACTCTCCCTCTACACAAATCCAAATCTTTTATTTTATAGCTCAACCTTTTAAAATCTATACCCGTTAGGGTAAAACACATGGAAAATACAAGTGACAAGAAAAAGGCCTAATCTGTATGAGATGCCTCAACAAAACTTTAATAATGTAATCCTATTTAAACTGATGCGTACATACAGTAGTAATTACTATCCACATTAACGTGAATTGTAGGCCTATGAAATATTTGCAGCCAAGATTGTAAATAACCAAAATAGACTCTAGCTTAATGTGTATATGCAGTTTGGTTTAGGCCTAGGTTTTTTCATAAAATGGTTACTTAATTTATTGAAACCGATAATTAGTAGTTAGACCTAGTTATCCTGAAGTAAAATAAATTGCAAACAACTCTTTAATAAAAAAATTTATAATATCCTTATATTCCTAAACACTAACCAAAGTTTCAAGAATTCCTTTTAAATAAAAGTGCATTTTATTATTTTTAACCATCCAAAACCCACCCTGTTGTTCACTTTATTTTTAAACCCCTAGTGGGCATCTGGGTATAAATGCCCATTGTTTTGGCCTTAAGTTGTCGAAAATATCCAGTGCAAACACTATTTTTGGGGAGCTCTTGAACACTTTAAATCAACTTTAAATAACTAGTTTATTTTATAAGATCTTCACACAACATATTTGATTCAATCTTGAACGGATAACATTTTCAACACTTAAATTTAATACACATGGTAGGCCTATGTATGTTCAAGTTGAGTACTGCATAGATAGGAGATTTTCTTTAATTTAACCTCAACTTAATCAAAAAAAAATTTAAAACACCTTACCTGTAGCCTATACACTTTTGACTTGACAAAATAGAGAACGGTTTTAAAATAGCCCTACTAAGAAAGCAAAATACAAAATATTAATTTACTGTTTGAGAAGTGTTGCTTTTGAGACAAGTTTTACAAGGCATTTATTTTTTTGGTTATAAAATAAAGTTATTTGAAATTAAAATAGGCTTAAATATAAGGATTAAGTCTACATTATAAATGGTTGAAATTGTTTTTTTAGTTAATGGAATAAAATATGCTTTTTTCCAGTAGCAACACAAATAAAAGAAAATAAGGCACTGGGCCGTAAAGTTCCTAAAAGTTTGATTGTTCAACAAGGACTTGTAGCCTTACGTGCTTAACATACGTAAATAAATTAACAAAAAGCCAAAAGTCTGTTTTGTTCAGCAATAATTTGGGTATGCTTTATATTATATTATATAAAAGAAAAACTATTATAAAATAATAAACAGTTTGATAAGAAAAAATACAACTACATATGGTTAGCATTTATCATATATTTAGCATTATAGTTACTACTATCGAATCATAACTAAATCACGCTGAGTTTTTATATTAGCATATTAAATCAGATATTGAGTAGTAAACATAATAAAGTAACAACTATACATGAAAAACCGCCCGAATCACATGACCACACGACATACTATTAACGGGCTGTATACGGGGGTGACGTAGTTTGTTGGCTGACTTAAGCAATGACATCATACAAATGGCGCTACCTATCTATTCTCTTTACATTGGTTGAAACTGAGGCGTCAAGTGACATGTTTGAGTAAACCTTTTTTTAAACAATGTATGTTGTTTTAAAATGTTCGATTGAGCAACCTAATTTTCTCCATTTTTACTTATGTGGCAAATTTCTCTTTTTAATTGTCACATCTTATGCTATATTGAAAAATATTTTCCCACCTTTTGGCTAAGACGTCACACTCGCAATAGACTGGACTGGGAGATCGAGGTTTCGAATCCCTTTTGGGGTTTGTATTGAGTGTGTTTTTTCATAAATGGTTTTCCACTCCTGTCCCACACAAATGCAGGTACACTTCCTCATCACTAAAACATTTGCTTAATTAGTACAGATTGTAATACTTGAAGGAGTAGTAAAAAAAAATTGAATTAGATCATAGAGGAAGCAAGAATATGGTGGTTGTAGGCCATGGAAGAAAATAATAATGGAGCTAAAGGGGGTGGGAAGAGCAATGGGAGAAGATGTCGGTGATTACCTAAAAGACCTGGTCGGATCCTGGAAACAGTGCTCTATGATGATGACTGAGGAAGTTCATATTTGTCAGCCCAGGTCTGCACTAAACACCAGAACCAATTTTAACCACGACCTTCCATTTGTTTCCATCATAATTTTCCATCCTGTTTAGTTTATGACATGCTCTTCTCAAACCTTCAAAACTTCCGTTTATCCTCTCCAGGGGAACTACTGCAGTGAAGTCTGGATTCCCCCGGATATGTGTCGTCACCTGAGAATATTTGACAGCTGTTACAGAGCTTCATAAGGTTGATATCCACTTAGGCTTTTTGATTTAATTTAGAAATTTTCCTTTTTATTTTAATCAGGCATTGGTGTGTTTTAAGCACAATATCTGCAATCAGCACAATTTTCTTTGAAGCCTGTGGTCACAGTTCAATTTTTAAAGAAAGGTCCCTTTAAAAACCGCTAGAAAAGATACTAGCTTCAGTGGTCGCGTCGTCTAACGCACTACTATTGTAGTAGGCTAGACTGCCGATGACGGAGATTGTGGTTCGAATCTCGATCGGGGGGTTTTTCCAAAAGGGTTTTCCACTCTCCCTCTATAAAAAAGAGGGTAACACTTTCTTTAATAAAACCCTTTCCCTAGTCCCAAAAACTATTAGCATATAACCCGAATGAGTAGTAAGATGTGGTGCTAAAAAAAATCCTATACTGCAATAATCATCATCATGAACAGCTTCCACCACTGGGAAGGTCTGTTTTTAACATAAGCCTCTCAATGCCTCCTTTCTCCTCACCACCTCTCCTCCTCCACCATTACTCTGTATTCTCCTGTCCTCCTCCCCCCCCCCCTTCTACTTCAATATCCAGCATATTCATTTGGGATAAAATTTTCCTCCTCAATTCTCAACTGCCTCTCTATAATGTCCTGGGACTGGGTCCTCCTCAAACATTTCCTCTCATTTTTCATCCTATCCATTCTGTCACCCCTATGGTAAATAAACAATAATAGAATACTAAAAGTGTTATAAATGTTGGGTTTCAAAATAAATATGTTTTTATTTCTTAAAGACTTGTGCAGTTCACTTTTCATAGGAGAAGCCTCTGATAAAAGACAAACTTTTTTTGGAGCCGACAATTAAACATTTTACTCTATTGTTAGTGCTCTTTTTATAGGTAAATTAACAATATCTATCAAAAGTGACAACTGCAGGTCACATGACTTGGCGTATGAACATGTGAAAGTAAATCTAGTAACTTAAAAGTTTCCTACAGCCAGTGCCTTATTTACCTGGAAGAATTGCAACAATGCCTTCATCAGACTTCTTGTGGATTGACATCCAACACCGCACAGTCCCTTACTTTTATTGGAAGCAAACGCCATTAAACTGTTGATTGTCCGGAAATTCTTTATTGTGGTCAACTCGTAGATCTGTGGTAGGCACAGAAATTCTTCCAGACTGTGATAGTTCTAATAGTTTTTCTGGTGTGTCCCACGAAATATTTATTAATTTTTATTATATTCCTTAAATATGCAAAATTATACATTTAAAATGCGAGTAAAGAAAATAATAAGAATAATGGCAACAAAATTTTGAAAACCAATAATTGAACTTTTTTTTAAACAAGACAATGCAAACAAAATTTTTTTAAATTTCCTAAATTTTTTTATAGTCTAGAAACATGAATATAATTTTTCTTTCAATATTTCATTTTTTATTAGGGCCTACCTATAACCTACCTATATATTACAAGTTTAGTAGGTATTTATATACTGTGTGCAATGCCAGATTTTTTAATCTATTTAAAAAATTAGTTTGAATCAATTAAATTTGAAAAAAAAGGGCAAAAAGGTCTTAGGTAGGTGTACAAGTAGGCTTACTATTTATTAAAACAGGTTGAGTTGCTGCTAGAAGATTAACACTAAACCTATTGTTAGTAAAATATATTGTATTTTAAGATGGGGATGTAGGGAATGGAGAAAAGGCTGATGTTTTTAAAGTTTTTCTAACAAAACTGTTTTTGACCAAAATAAATTTTTTAAATTTCTCCAGTAGAAAACCCTAGAGTTTTTAATTTTCTTCACATGGTGATGTCAACAATTAATTGTTGAATATATGTCATGAGAATGATGGCATTAATTGATTTAAAATTTTTAAGATAAGAGAAAAAGTTCTAATTAAAGTTCAGGACAACCTCAACAGATATATTCAACAACTGTTGAAGAGAACTCTTTTGTTTCTACTGGAGCAATATTTTTTTATTTTGATCAAAAAAAGTATTGATATAAAAATTGCAAAAAAAAACTTTATTGCATAGTCTACAGTCTCACATTAAGGAAATTTTCTAGGAAATAAAAATGTCAAGTCAAATGTTCTGGCATGAAAATGTAATAAAACAATTTTTTAAGAGGGCCCTTTTTATTTTGATAGCGTTGGTAGGTCTATGTATTTAAAGGGTATATCTTCTTTAAAATCACATTATTTTATTTAACAATTCGTGGACTAGATCAGACGTAGCTTCAAAAATCATGGACTAATGTTCAGCTTAATCTACATACCCTCACTTTCTGTGGCCTCCAATTCATCAACAATTGTGGGGGGCCTTTGGTCAAGTGTTGTCAGAAAGAACGCTGTGTTAAACCTCTGCATGCTGTGTGTTGGAGTTAGCCAGACTCTCCATGCTTGCAACGCCAACACATCCGGGCAGCATTCAAAATGTTTGCACAAGTTAAGAACTCTGACGGATCATTTTGCACTCTTCTCTGCCAACGCAAAATTTCTTGGCCCGACAAATAAGATGCCCAATCTGAGTCATCTTTGTCAAAAGTGTTTTTTCTTTTACATAAAAGTAATCCACATTCTTCAAAATTTCTCTTATCGCTGTAATTCTTAATGAGATAAGTTTGGGAATTTCATATTTTGAAGGGTTCTGAAACAAGCTATTGCCATTCTCTTGATTTGTGATGCCCAGTTTTAAACACGTCGCCAATACCTATCTCTTTGAACAAATCCATCCATTTCATGATAAATCTGCCTCGTCTACTTTGCCACCAGGAAATACATAAGTTCTGGCATAAAAGAACTTTTAATGCTTCTTTTTAAAGTTAATATTTTATAATCTAAAGGTTTTGGTGCTGAATAGTTTGGGTTTGGAAATTTATTTGTTTGGCAAGAATTATGTGAATAAAATGATGTTCTTGACGAAATGATTATGCTAGCAGCAATCTTCCAATGTTTAGACATTGCTTTTTTGTATATTATAATTTTATGTTTACTAATCTTAAGTTAAAAAGATAAAAAAAATACTTTTTCTCTTTTTTTGACAGCTGATGAACAGTTTTGTAAAATATTACAATTAACTGTAAAATACATGGATATTTTAAATTTATTTAAATTCATATGTATAGGGCATAAAGGAAATTAATACTAATTATATCACCTAATAAGAAAAGAACGCCATTTTGAAGACTAGCATGATCGTAAATTCGTAATCATCGTATCGTAGTTTCGGGTGGCATTCTGTGCAAATCGTTTGTTTTGTTCTATCTGGTACAAATCAGCTGTTTAAAAGATTGACCAATAGAAACTGTTGTTTCAATTGACATCGACCAATAGCAGAACGACAAATATACTCTTGGCAAGCTGAGTTTTTTTTATCACAACTTATTACATAAATTTGTAATTAAAGTTTTACGTTTCGTCAGAAAGTACAGTGCTACACTATAGTTTTGAAGTTTTTTAAACATGTATTAATTTCAAAATTTACTTTATTTTTTCTGTGAAGACAGAATTTACATTGCCTTCGTTTTACAAAGGTAGGCTCAGCGCAGCAGACAATTGAAAGTCAGATTATGGTTAACAATCAAAATTTTAGTGACAGTGGAAATTAAAAGTGAAAATCTAGCCTACTTAAATTTATATATTTGAAATAACTTTATAATGTAATTAATACAATTCTTAGAATTAATTACTAACGTATACAAGCTATAAGACATTGTAAATACAGTCCAGGGTCAAACGTCCTTGGACTTCATAACCTTGATTGCATTTTTTAAAGTTTTAGTTAAATTAAACAAACGCAATAACATAGGTCAACATTAGACTTTAAAACTTATCTTAGTGAACTTAATGTTCTTTTTTATTACTATATTGATACAATAGTAGACTATGCTGATAATATATTTAACATAACACCACTTTATACTATTTTATCACTAAGCATTTTTTTTAAACTAAAACATATTTTTACACTACAATTTTTTTTTTAAAAGGACCTGGATCTTGTCACGGAATTCAATGGCTCTAATTGCAGGTAGTGGTTCCAAAATGGATGTGTTGAACGCTGTGACTCTGGTTGTAAAAGCGCCCAACCAGCAGGTGGAAGATCAAACAATTAAGTGTGAACTGACCTGGACCATTAGAAAGCTTAAGGGACACCTGTCAGAAGTGTACCCCAGTAAACCTGTGAGTTGAAAGAAAAGGGAGGTTAATGGTCACACCTTGTGGGATGTTTGCCTTAGTCTTATTTCAATGGATATTTTTTATATATATTCCTCTAACTTATAAGGCCTGTCCAACAATTTTCAACTCTACCTCCCTAATATTACAATAATATGATTCAATCTACTGGAATTTTAAGGAATATAAACAGTGTTGGTGTAGATGCAGTTGTGAGCTGTAGGCTTAGTGAGTTCGGGCAAGCCCATTGTTAAATTTTCCTGAAATTTGCAAGACAATTGTTAACATTTTCATTTATTTATTTTCACAAAAAAAGTGGCACATTTTTTTGACAAAGCTTTTTTTTTAAATATAACGGTAAGTATTATTCTATCTACAGTAGCCCCATGACTTCTTTGGTGCCTACTGACAGCTCACAGCTGAGAGCTGACGGCTTTGAAAAGTTACCAGACCAAATTATGTATCCCTACTACATGATCTGCAAAAACATGTGTTTAGCAACTGTCACTTCTGACAGTCAAAATTTAGGTGTATGCTTTAATGATGACTGTCAGAAGTCAGCTGTGAGCTGTCAGTCAGCACCAAAGAAGCTATGGGGCTACTGTAAGTTAGTAATCTTAGGGATTTTTTTAAAAATAATAGGTTAGTGATTTTTTGTTCTTACATGAGTCTGCATAACATGCATAAGATATTTTACTTTTATATATCTGCATTTTTTTACACCTGTTATATGTGCCTTATTTAAAATAAAACATATTTTTAGTATGTTTTTAATAAACCATGTTAAAATATTTCTTCTATCAGTTTATTAATATTTCTTAATATTAAAAATAAATTATACAATTTAAAAAACTATTAATTCACTGTTAAAAAGTCTTGCAGCGCACTACTGTAATAGTCAGTGATGTAGCTATCATGAAGACGGTGAGACTTTAATAAAATATAAATCTTCCTTAAAATTTATCTCCTTATATTTTAGCTCTAGCCGGTGCTTTAGAAAATATAAGTTTAAAATATGCACTGGTTTTGTGCATATGACACAACAAGTTTTATAATGGCACTCTAACCAACATATAGGTAGGCCTATATGTCAATTCTTCTTCCAATTTATAACTAGATTGAAACTAAATTGTTTTAAATAATTTTTAACGGCGCTGTAAACAAAGCAATGTCTTCACAGTCAAAACTAAAAGTACCGTAACCAAACATTTTTTGGAAAGGAATGCTCCATGTCCAAACAGGAAAACCTCCCTTAGTTCCATTGTTATAGCATACCAATTCCAGAATTTAAAAAAAATATTTTGTTTTATTGTTTAGCTCATGTTTTTATATGTGAAATAATAATTAATTTATTAAATTTTATTTAAAAACAATTAAAACCCCTTTTCCAGCTCCTGCCATGGTCTGTTTAGTATTAGCCTCCACCTTCCTCTGTCCTTACACCATTTTTCCCAATACGCTTCCCATTTTACTTAAACTTTTGACTTCCCATTTTTTGGTTCCGATTTTTCTAATACAAAAAAACACCCTTTTACCCTTTTTTAAATTTTTCTTTTCCTCCCTTGAATACCATAAATTTCATTTGCACCTTAGAAAAGTTAAAATTATTAATTTTTCACTTTCAAGTTTTTTACATTATTTTAGCCTCTAAACAACCGAAAACCCCTTTTCCTTACACCAACACTTTCCTCCATGGGCCCACATACTATAGTTCCCCTGGGGTTTCCCTTTCTCCCTTATTTTTTCCCCCAAATAAACTACCATTATCAACCAAATTATAAAAAGCCTTAAAATTCTCTTTTCCTACCCACCAAATTCCCAGGAATTTTAATTTCCCCAACCACTTTTTCCTTTCCAAAATATTCTGCACCCCTTTCCCCTTTTTTCCCACCTTAGAAAAAGGGGTAAAGGGCCTTGGTTATTTTTGGAGTTCCGCATAATTTTTTTGGAAAATTTAATTAATTTTAAAAAGTATGGTTGAGAAATCAAATTTTATATTTATAAGGGAAAATTTTATTCAATGAATAAAATTGGATTTAACAATCCTCATTACACACTTCTTTTAATAATATGTTCAAAAATAAATTCCGGGCCCACTTCTTAAAAGGATGAAAACCAGTTGTTTGCTAAACCAAACGAGGTTTGGGGGAAAAAAGGGAAGTCAGGGAAATTTGGGGAAGGAAAAAATTTGGGGAAAATTGGGAATTTTTTAGCTTTTGGTTTAAAGTATGGTGGGTTTACAAAGTGGAAAAATTTTAGGCTTACACCAACACCCCACTATCAATATGGATAGTGGGGGTGTTGGTGTCACGTTTTTTTTAAGGCAAAGAAACAACCAATAAAGTAAAAATTTAAATAAAAACCCGGGCAAATAAAATAGTGTTTTTCCCTTACCCCAAATTTTGGGGTTTTTTTGGTTTAAATTTATCCCCCAAATCGTTTTGCGTTCAACTTTTATTTAACTCTGTTTTTGCTATGAAAATTTGAAATGAATGTTGAAAGGCCTTTGGGTGGTATTTTTAGGGTTAAACAAGTTTAGAGGGTTTAGGAAAAAAGTTTAATAATTTTGGTAAGGGGTGAATGAGAATGAAAAAATATTTATTAAGATTAGAAGTGGATAAAGGATTTCAAATGAATAAATGGATTTTAAGCAGGGAGTCCCTCTTACCATAATCTGAATTGGAAAATGAAATGGCAAAATAAAGTGGCGGAAAACTCTGGAAAAAAGGGAAATTTAAATCCCAGGGTTTCTTCACTTATTAAATGGGGAAAAGTAAAGGAAAGTGAAAAAATTGGGTGGAAAAATGTGGAAAATTGTGGAAAAAATTTTTACCAATTGAAGTTGGTGGGTTATCTATTACAAAAGAGGTTTAAATTTAAATCTCCCTTAAAATATGAGTGAAGAATGCCCCTGGGCACGGGATGTTTCCCTGGATAGCTCAGGGTTAGAGCATTGGTGTATTAAGCCAAAGATCTCAGTTTCGATTCCGTGTCCAGGTGTCATTTTTCAATTTTCAGAATATGATTGCAAGTTTGTAAAATAAATTGTGTGATCAAGAAAAACTCATTGTCGTAAATAGCGATAGTATTTCCCCTAGTGTTGTTGAAAAGTGATAGACCTTGCAGTAGTGGCGAGTCTACGAAAAAACGAAAAGTCTATGAAAATCAACAAATTAAACCAAGGCCCCCCGGGGATTACACTCCATTGCCTCTTACTCTCAAGTTGTAAAATTAAATGTTGGTACCGTAAGCCTCAATGAACAATTAATAACAATATGTAATGCACACAAGGAATGGGAAGGTTGCCAATTTCTGGGAGACAACTACTTTTTTATAGGTAGATACATAAAAATAACTATGATAAAGAATGTGGGGAATGCCAGGCCTCCACCGTGGTTCGTATCCACGTTAAACTGTAGGTCCTTCATTTCATCTCACAATCACCCTACCTTTACACATTAGCGTAAGTGTGTATAACCCGAATGGGTAGTAAGACGCGGTGTAAATAAAAATAATAATAAATAAAACTATGATTAAAAATATGTTTGAATTTGAATTTTCCAAACTATGTACTAGGTAATAATCCTTATTCCCTTCAGCCCTCTATAAAACATTTAATGTTTTATTTTGAGTGCTATGGTTTTAGTTTTTTTTTCTTTTTTTTCCAGTGTTATGTTATGGGGAAATTTTGGATCTCTGAACATAACATATTCTGCACCCCTGGCAACTCTACCCCTTTAAATTCATGCAGTTCCTCTCTCCACCTTCCTTTCATTATCTTTTCAGTATTTTCTCATATATTTTGAACAAGGCACATCGCTATCCACCTATATTTCATACACCTCTTCCCTATCTCTTATCTTAAAAATTAGTGCTGCGATTTCCTTTTTTCCAGTCTAACGTACCTTTCCTTCTTCCATATCATTTGACATAACCCTGTATAGTATTGTACTCCTGTGCAGCTCCTATGACTCCACAGTTATTTGTCCACATGTGCTTTCCCTTTGTTTCTACCTTCTGGAAACATATTTCCTTCTATTCTGATAGTTCTTTATGCTCCTCTACTTCACTGCATATCTTTCCTTTTCCAGGTTGAACAGATTTTCAAAATATCTCATCTATATTACATACAATCTGATTTAATAGGAAACCCTGTTTAATCCAATTCTGTTAGGTAACTCTTTAAAAGGTTTAAACTTTTTATTGAAAAATCAAATAAGACACTTTTAAATAGAATTCCAAAATTTAAAAATTACTTTTAATCAATGTTGATGGTTGAAAGTAGGTGTCTTACTCTTATTAAAATCGGGGCTTAGAAGTAATTTACCAAATTTATAACGGGCAAATAAATGTGTCCCAAACCTATATTTCTATAGAGATTTATGAAAATACTTCTAAATATGTTGATACTAAATAGAAAGATAAGGTAAATGGTTCATCATCCATGTCTAAGATACATGTAATAAAACATTAATTAATGGTCCGTTTGTTTGTAGCGCACAGAAGATCAGAAGCTGATCTACCCCGGGCCCCGACTACTGAACGACGGAGTGGTCCTCAAGGACATCTTGCGGCTTACGAGGGTCAAGTGACCCCACACAGTACACTTGGTGTGTGTTCCCACGAGAGAGAACTTCTGCCGTAGCAAAGCTCCAGCCATGGTCGGTTCCCCAGGCATGGTAAAACCCCCAGGTGAGATTTTTCACCTTTTCTCTCCCAAAAAACTATCGTTTAAGAAATATGTCAGGATGCAATACTGTAGCCCAAATTTTTCATATCTTGTTCTCATTAATGACTCATCTCTCTCAAAAAGAAAATTTTGTCATTTTATTACAGAAAACTATTTCTTTTGCTTTCATCCCGAGTACTTGTAATCAGTTGCTTCACTCATTGGAAAAAAATTCAAAATACTTGTAACTTCACCTATATTTAAAAATTTTTTTAAGATTTTTTCAATATTTATATTTCCTGTTGGGGGACCTACCAACAAACACGTAGTTAGAACCCCTCTCCCCCACACAAAAATAAATATGAACGTAGCCCTGTTAAAAGTAAAAACATTTAATCTATTTCAACTTTCAAAATCACTTTTTCTCTTCCATCTCCAAACACTAGAGGAAATGTAGTTTTGTTACATAATTTGTTGGGTCTTTATTTTAAAAATATTCGATAGTGCCATTAATTTACGAACATGTCACGTTTAGTGATAGGTGATTCTAAATTTTAAGCACTCATTTTTTTAGTAATTGGATACACTAAAATGGTGCCCTTGATCATTTATTCTCCATAATATAATAAATGCTCCCTATATAACATTTATTGGAAAATGTCATGTCCTAGACTAGATAGTCTAGGTAACATGTTATATGTGTGTGGATTCTCTATTATCATGGGAACAACATGAGGATTGCCAGTGTGAAGTGGTTTCCGTTTTATTTTGATTGGCTTTTGATTGTTCGAGGCAAACAATTGTTTTATGGCGTGTTTATTTTATCTTTTTCCCATAAGATTAGCTCTAACTGCAGTTGTTATTGGCGCCTTAACAGTTTCAAACAACTTTGATTTGCTCAAGACCTCAGTTTTTGTCAGGTTAGGAAAAAGTTACAAAACAATGAGTATGTGGAATCAACTTTTTTATAATCTAGTTTAGTATTTGAACACTAAATGGGAGCGTAATTTTGCTATGATTACAATATGTGTTATCAAATTCAAATCGGATGATTTGATTAGATAAACGCATTGGGCCATTTTGTTTTGTTATTAGAAATGCCTCTATTATGGCTTGCTAGATGTGTAATCCATGTCCACAGTTCAAGGTCATACAAGGGGGTATGTTGTGAAAATAACTCTTGTTTTGACACAAATCGAGCAGTTTCCCTGACTATCCACAACACGGTTTGGATGTAAATCTGGATAAAACATGAATTTGTCAAGCAAAATAATGTTGCTTGCATATATCTCTTATGGTTTCTGACTTAAATTTTAAAAGTGCACTTCATATTCTCTTTAATTTTTGTTCCTACTCAAAAAAGTTAAAAAATCAAAACAAGAATCCAAACATTATATTTTATCAGCTATTTTCCCACAAATTTTATAAAATAAAAAAATAGTCATTTTAAAGCATATTCTTGCCAAGCTTAAATTTAAAATAATTATGTACCTGCTTTCAGTGACCTTGTGATCTAAGGCATCACTCTAAAAATAAACTAGGCAGGACGATGATGAGATTGGGGTTCGATCTTGGTCGGGTGTATTTAGGTGGTTTTTTTCTAAATCGTTTTCCACCTCCCTCTATGCAAATGCATGTACGCCCCCTCTAAATTCAACCTTAATAATATCTAACACATTAAATAATTAATAAATAGGCATATAACCCGAATGGATAGTAAGGTGCGGTGCTGGAAAAAATAAATACTGGTATGTAAAAATTATAAGAAAAACCCCATAAACAGAACAAACATATGAAAGGATTTTGTAGGAAGAACCATTCAGAAAATACAAGCATAATTTTTGCGATTAACATTAACAACATTTTATTATATTTCTATTGTTATTGTATAGGTATTGATAATATCTATCAAAAGTGACAGCTGCAGATCACGTCATTTTGATGTATGATTATGTGAAAGTAAACTGATAACTTCTAGCAGTCAGATAAGGTTCTTTTTTAAAGAAAAAAGGGGTGTACTTATGTGATTGTTTGGTGCAGGGGGCAGCAGTAGTGGTTTGTAGCAGCAAACCCCCCCCAAAAGGTTCAGCAGCTCTGACAATTTATCACCAGTCCTTCGACGAGTGAGGAAGCTTTCGTCAAAGACTCTCCGCTAATCCACACCCCTACTGGGGGCCAGGATTATCCTTTCCCCAGCGAGGAGCAGAAACCCCCCCTGTCCCTCCTCCAGACCCACGACCATGTGGGCAGCCGCCATGACGGGGGGCTAAGACCCAAACAACTTTGCGCACCAATGGCCCTGGGTGCAGCAGGCTTATGCGCAAACATGATGCAGTACATGCAACTGTAAGTTTAATTATTTTTTATATTGTTTTTTTTTTTAATCTAAAGTGAAGTTGTAAATGGGTTGATATAAAGTATAGACAGGAAGGGAATCCTGTGGCTTTTTTAGGTGTTTGGTAAACCTTTTTACATTATGCTGTCAATTATGTCTTTTCATCTTTTATAAGTTATACTTCTCAAACTCAAATTATATAATAAAATGTTAAGGGTTTTATTAACTATTGAGAAAGTTTATCCCATTCTTTAGTGATTTTCCATTATATTCTAATCTTTAATACAGCCTGATGTAAAACTTTTAAAACGTGCTTGTACAGGACACATTACTAAGTCATTCTGAACTTTAAAATTAAACTAGATCCATACGAACAAACTCAAGAAAAAATGAAAAAACTGTTTGTCAAATATTTTACAAGATATTTTATTTTTTTAGAAAAGTGTTCCTTTATAAATATATAATTAATTTAATATACAAACAAAGATTAAATTTGTACTTTTTTTATAAAAAAGGAATAAAAAAACTGTTCGCTTTAATATGGGCTACAAGAAGAAAATAACTTATATTTGATAAAATTATGTCTTTAATTTTGGAAAAATTCATTGTACATGAAGTATGCCCATCCAATGTCAAAAGGTTCCCTACACTTGGTTTAAGTATTTTGATGCTTCTTGGTCACATTGTCTAAGCAGCATCTCAAACTAACTAATCAAGATCCGATTTGGGTGTGTTGCGGACACAACCAATAACAAACATGTTTGGCTCAACTTAACTTTTAAAATTAATAAAACTGTTAATATTAAATGAAGATACCAATGATAAATACAATATTTTTAAAGTGAACAATGATGTTAATATCAAATTAATAAACATACGGCTCTTTCAGAATGGCTTCTGGAAAGATGACGGCAAATGGTTTTGTTCCTGCATGATACCGTCACAACCATCGGCGTTACCAGAACAAACTCAACCCCTGGCACAGAACAACCAAGAGAGGTCGAAGAAGCGCCCAACAATGACCTGCAAGGTCAGTTGTTTTATTTTTAGATTGAATGCAAGAGACAAACTAATAATGTATCATGTTTCATCACACACCTACATAATTATTTTAAATATTGTGTTCACTTTGTGAATTCATTTTTTTTTTCTATCAGTTTTAAGAAAGAAAAAGTGTTAACCCGGGCAGCGCCGGGTAGTTCTGCTAGTTTTAAATTTTAAGGGTGTACAAAATCCACTTTTTCAATTCTAAGCAAACACTGATCAAATATATGAAATATTCTCAAAATCTAATCAAAGTTTGAAAATGTTTTGTTAATGGGTTTTATCTTATAAATAAAAAATGAATGGCTAAATGTGTTGCTAGCCGCAAACCGAGAACAGCTGGACCAATTCGGCTAATTTTTTTTCCTCTAAAATTCGTTGAAGTCAGAGGAAGGTTTTTATGAAGAGAAAAATTGGATAAAAATTTCACTAAAAAAACGTAAAAACCACATTTTTCTTTTTTCCCATTCAAGCTGTCAATTCTAAAGATGGCGAACTGAGATAGATTAATCGAAGAATCGATTTTTTTTGGGTCGTGAAGATCGATTTGAGGCAATGGATCAATTAAGTGAATCGATCTCAGACACCCAAAATTGACTTTAAATTCATTTACTTCTGTTTCCTTTTATTCAAATAAAAACAAAAGAGTACCAAACCATAATATAAAGAAAAAAACTTTGAAATTTAATTAGTAACTTTTAATTGCATCCATAGATTTGACACTTTCTCTTTATGAACGTAACCTTAAAATTAATACAAACTACTTGAATGCAACCGTAATTTGACACTTTCTCTTTCACGATATACAATTTGACTTTGACAGTTTTTCGGTAGATTCTCAATTAGTGCGTGTTATTTTCTTGGTTGTGTTTAATCTCGGGTTCTCAAACGACACATTTACTTATTGTTTCGTTTTATTCAAATAAAAAAAAAGAGTTACCAAACCATAAAAATAAAGAAAAAACCATATACAATTTGACTTTGACAGTTTTTCAGTAGATTCTCAATTTGTGCGTGTTTTTTTCTTGGTGTGTTTTAATTTTCGATTCTCATTCGACACATTACTATTGTTTCGTTATAGGTCGAATTTATTCAGTCCATCCAAGCAACGATGAGGGTTTTTATAAGGAAATTTCTATAGTCAATTTTCGAGACCCAACATCATTCCAACAGTTTTTCAAACTGTTAATGGTGAATTGTGTGGCTCTTACAGAGAAAGAGAAGCCTGTTTAACTTTGCAAATGTTAGAAAATGATGCTCATTGGATCAAACTCTCAATGGTGCTATAATTTATTCACAAGCTCATCAAATACGAACTTTTTTTCTATAATTTATTAATCAACATCCCCACCAAACCAAACTGAAAAATTTAAAGGATCAAATACAAAGATGATATGTGTGACGATATCTTGCAAACAAATGTGCATTGAACAGGAAATCCGAATTTTCAAGTCAGTGAAGAAATGTACAAAGAGGCGTTTTAAAATCAATTGAGGGCATGTGCTTGATTATGTCAAACAAACTATTATCTCAATTAGGCATGGCGCGCCCAATCGCCTGATGCACGACGCTTTTAATCAAAAAGTTTTCAAAAGAGAAAAAAAAGTACAATCTCGAAGCTTTAGAGAATCAGTCCAAATAAATCTTCCGCTGTTGAACCAACAACAAAAGTATGTATTTGATACTCTTAAGGAAGTTGTACATCATGGAACTAGAGGGGTTACTTCTTGGATGCTCTCGGTGGTACAGGAAAAACTTTTTTGATTTCTTTGATTTTAGCAACAATTCGCTCACACAGTGAAATTGCACTCGCACTTTCTTCATCAGGCGACATTGTTGGAAGGCGGTCAAACAGCCCATTCAGCGCTAAAATTGCCGTTGAATATGCAAAAACAACAAACTCCGATCTGCAACATTTCGAAGAACTCTGAAATGGCAAAAGGTTTTGCAGCAATTAAATTGATAGTATGGGATGAATGCACGATGCACATAAAAAGTCTTTGGAGGCATTAGACCGAACCATGCAAGATCTGCGGACAACAAAACCGATTTGGGGGTGCGATGATTTTGTTAGCAGGAGATTTTCGTCAAACATTGCCAGTGATTCCACGGTCAAGCCAGCTGATGAACTTAAAGCATGTTAAAAATCCTCCGTTTTGTGGGAAACACGTAAAAATACTAAATTTAAACAAGAATATGCGTGTCGAGTTGCAAATGATTGATCTGGAAAATATTTTTTAAAAAAACTCCCTTGACATAGTAATAGCAACTTCGCTTTAGACTCTTTCACTGGCTTCGTTACCTTTCCTGACAATTTTTGTCAGTTTACTGATTCAAAAACCGAACTCATTCAAAAGGTGTTCCAAAACGTTGCTCAAAAATTTCAGAGATCATATTTGTTGAGTGAACGACCTATATTGGGTTCCCAAAAACATGGATGTAAATGAATTAAATTTCAAAATTCAAAATAAATTGCCGGTGAATTTAGGGCATACAAATCAGTTGATTCCCTACTAACCAAGATGATTTTCGTCAACTATCCACCCGAATTTTTGAACTCGCTGGGTTTGCCATAATTGCCGCCCCACAATCTTCAATTAAAGGTCGGATCGGGGATCATAATGTTGCGAGATATTAACCAACCACTCTTTGTAAGGCACACGGGTAGCGGTGAAAAAATTACTGAACAACGTGATCGAAGCAACCATTGTAAAGGAAAGACGTTGTGATACCACACATCCCAATTATTCCGACTGACATTTCATTTGAATTTAAACGACTGCAGTTTCCAGTGCGGCTTGCTTTCGCTATGACCATAAATAAAATCCCAGGGGTGTCATTTGAGTGTTTGCGGCATTAATCTTTAAAACCCATGTTTCTCGCATGGCCATTTGTATGTTGCCTGTTCCATGTTTGGGAAACCATCAGCTTTGTTTTTTACGCGCCAGGTAATCAAACAAAAAATATCATGTACCTTTAGCATTAAAATGAAAAAACATTTAACTAATATTACTAAAGTATTGCAGTGACGAAATTAAAAAACTGAATTTTGAAGTAGTTGTTGTTTATGATTATGACATTAAAAAAACATAAAAAGTAATTAACATTATGAAAAAATTATTGTTTTTTTTCCACGGAAATTTTTGATGTAAATAAATAAGTGATCACTCTGAAATACGTTTATATTAAATTTTTTTTTAAAAATTTACACATTTGTGAGTAATTATCAAAAATTACTATTCTGGTGACCATTACTGAAAACAAAGATGTCATCCGACGTGCACTTTTATCGACCCCATCCCCAGAAACTTGACCCAAAAAAGTTAATTTTTGGGGGACTGCCACAGTCCAAAGCTTTTGACAGAACGAGTCTGTCGGGTACAGGCTTAATAAATTATACTGTGTTTAGTTTTATAACTTTTTTGTACAAAATACATAGAAAATGTTTTTTTTCCACAGTTTTTTTGAAAAAATGCATTCAAACTGTAAAAAAATTGCTATCACAATATCAATTTCAATTGAAGTGTTTATTTTAAATATTAATTTAAAATTTCAAAATTTTTTTTTTAATTTTGAGTAAAAATATTATGTTGATATTGATTATATTTCCCAAACATCAAACTAAATGTTATTTTCACTTTACCTTTGTTTTAAAAAACATTTTATGTGTACAGCCTAGTGAGTTATTAAAAAAACATTCATTTGCTTAATCACTTGGGATTGCCCTGCATGGGTTTCACAAACCCTTTCACCAAAAAGAAAAAATTTAAAACAAACATAAGTTATGGATGTTAAAGAACGCCTAGAAAAATACCATTGGAAGTTAATTCACGGGGCTTTTAAGGGTTTGAAATCCAGTCTACAAAATTTTTATTTTTTTCTTTTTCAAAATTTAAATTTAAAATCTTGTGTAAATTACAAAAAATTGTTCTGACTTTAAAGTGATGTGTTATATAAAAATCTTGAAAATGATACGACCATGTTTGATAATAAATTCCTCCTAAATTAATTCATGTAAAATTTTTAAAATGACCTTTTTTTGTAATTTATTTTATTTTATTTTAATTTAAATATCTGAAATTATATTTTAACACGATTTTTGTTTTTTAAAACCTTTTTGGTATGTTTAAAAAAAAATTGAAGGAAGGTTTGTTTATGCAATGCACCCAACTACCTCTCAATCTGCCGCTAGCCTACACAATAACGGAATTGAATTGAACATCGATTCTGTAGTAAACAACGAAAGGCTGCTGGGTGAATTTTAAAATTTTAAAAAAAAATTTTTTCAATTTTCACAAAAAACACAGTGAAAATAAAAAAACTTTTTGTTATTTTAATTTACCTTCAAGGGGAAACCAATTCATCTTCAATTGGCCCGAAATAGATTTTTTTGATCAAGGCGGTTAAAGTTTAATGTTTGGCCTCTTGAAATTCAAAGTTTTAAAGAAAATTTTCCCATTCCCCCAAAAAAATAAAACAAACTCGTTCTAAAATCAAAAAATAAAAAAATATTTTATTTCTTGGGGTTTTTCAGTTCAAAAATCACTAGACTTTGAAGCAACGAAATTCGAATAGTGCCGAACCCAAAAACATGAGTTCAAATCAATACGAATACACCAAATTGATTTGCTTCAAATTTGTTGAAGTTCGCACCCCCCTTTTGTACAGTGTTTTTACCTTTTTACAAATTTTTTCTGACCATTATTAAAAAGTCATTTATTTTAAAAGTTTAAATTTTTTATTGGTAAAATGTATTTTAAGTTAAAGAAAAGGGATCTATCTTTTTTAAATAAAACATGAATTTTCCCCTTTTTTTTCTGCAGATTTTTGAGATGAGGATAAAGGGCTAACAGGTTTGGTTGGAGGGTTTCTACCTCTGATCGCATGATGGTTCTACTCGCAAGTCTATTTCTACTCTTCCCCGACACCTTCTTCATTGTGTCGTTTCTAGGGTCATCATGTACCTAAAAGCCCCAAGACAATAACACCCCTTTAAACACTTACTCATTTGTGCATGTCTCTCACTGAGCAAGGGGTTCCCGGGGGTTAAATTTTTTCGCAGGCCGAAAATTTTATATTGGTGAAATAGGATTTTTTTTCTTACAGTGATGTTAACGGGGGGGGCTGAATGTTGTGTCTGTTCTAGATTTAAGTTACTTAAAATTTGAATTTGTCTAATTTTAGGTTCAAATAGCAATTTGGGGGGAATCCTTAAAAAACGTTTTTGGGTTTAATTTTAAATTAAAAGAAGGGTAGGTTTGGGGAAAGGAAAAAGGGAATTTTTTTTATGCCAATTTCTGTACATTTGTGAAATTTCTCATATACTTTGGGGAATAAAGCAGAACCATGATTATTCTATTCCCAAAAGGGGCTATATTTTAGTATCAACACATGTTATTAAAATACCTAACAATTTTTCATGTACATGACAACATTTAATAAAAAAATAATTTTAACATAATGTTTTTAAAGGGGAAATCCTATTTTGTTTTTAAAGTATTATGTTTTATTTGGAGCGGAGGGATGAAACCCCCTCCGTTTTTTTCAGAAATAAGAAACTTAGGTTGGATATTGGGCAGTAAAAATCTTTTTTCTTCAAGAGGATCCATTACCTTTTTGTGTCCAGTTAGCGCAATGAAAAGTGAACCAAAAATTTTCCTTTTTTTTTTTTTTTTAAAAAAACAAAACTTACCTTTTGATGTTTAACAAAGGGCAAAAAAAGCACTCAATGGCGAGGGGGGGAATAAGCTTAAAAATCATGGGGGTTAAACAAAGGTTTTCCCCCCCCCCCCCCCCCCCCAATGGTTTCCCTTTCACTTTAAATGAAAAATGTGGGGGGAGTTCCCCTTAAATTACCTTCCATCTCTACCCCTTTTACGTAATTAATCAAATGTTTTCGAGACCTTTGAAAAACCAAATTTTAATTTTTTACTTTTTTTTTTTTTCCCCTTCATTTTCCCCAAAAAAATGTGGGGTTGTTTCCACAAAAAAGGGGGGGGCCTCCCCCTTGATTTTTTAATTTTTATTTTTTTCCCACCGGGTAAACCCCGCCGGGAAAGGTTTAAACCCCCCGGCCCCCCAAAAAGGGGTTCAGCAATTTTGAAAGGCCCGGGGTTTTTATTTAAATAAAAGGGGAAAAAAAACAACAATAGGCCCCCCACCGGGAAACCCAACAATTTCCCCCACACCCCGGGGGATGAAGGCAGAAGTGGGCCCCAGCCAGCATGGGGGCCCACAGGGACTTGGGGGGTCGGGCGCCGCCCGGGCCACCCTCCCTCCATGCAGGACATTCTTCACCAGCTTCTGCATCGCTTATCCCAGAGCAGCCCGGGCCTGTGGGGTTGCTATTTTTATGACTCAACTTGCTCTCTTAAACTTACAACCCCTTAGTCACTGTGGGTTTGAGCAGATAAAACTCGGGGCAAGGTAATTTTCATTTTTTTTTATTTGTGCTAGTGCTGTTTGCTTTTTTATTTTAACAGTAATTGAAAAAGATAGTTTTTTTTTTATCTTACCTTTGATATTTTTAAATATTTTTTTTTGGGGGATTTTTAAAAAAGTCTTTATAAAAAAATTTTCAATTTACGGGGGGCTAAAATTAAAATTAGGAGAATGCAAAAAAAAACATTGTTTAACTTGTATGAAAAGACAATATTTGAAGAATATGATTAAAATTTTGTGTTTTTTTATTTTTTAAAAAGTCGTGTGGTCTTTAATTTTCAAGAGATTTGAAAATTACGATATCCCCCCTTTTTTTAAATTTACTTATTGTTTAGTTAAAAAAATCTTTTCTACTTTTTTCTTTTTTTTGGTTAGCCAAACCCTATGAAATTTTCTTAGGCAAGTTGTAATTCTAGCCCATTACCTGTATTTTAAAAGAGAATTCTTTTCATCTTTAATAAATTCTTAATCCCTTGATTTTTCATATTTTCCCCAAATAATTTTTAAAAACCCCCGCCAAAACTTTTTAATTTTGGTATACATTCTTCTGGTTTAAAATAAATAGCTACAGATAAAGTTTTTTTTTTTTTTGGTGTAGTTTTTTAAAATTGTAAAGAAAATATTTTTACTTAAAAAAAGGATTTTCTTAGCCATTTATGGATTTCTTTTTAAACCAAAGATTATCAAAATATATTTTTGCAAACTTATTGTATCCTACCTTGTAATTTCTTTTTTCAACAATTTATTGAAACAATTTCCTTTTTCCTCTTTTTAAATAAAAAGTTTTTTTTCCCTTTTTGGGAAAATATTAGTGCACTTTGGATTGTTTGAATGTAATGTTTTTTATTAATTTTTTTATCAAATATATTTTTAATCTATTAGAGAAAATAAATATTTTTTTTTTTTACATATTTGTGAAGTTATTTAGTTGCTTTTTTATTTTTATCGTTCCCCCCCTAAAAATCCCCAAAGCCTTAAACATTTGTGTTTGGTCTGTGTATCAATAAGGGGATATTTAAAATTTAAAAAAAAAAAAAATTTTTCAAAAAGAAAATATCCCATCAAAAAACAAATAAAGGTTTTGATTATTGTAAAGGGGCCCTTAACTTGGGGATATTGGGAGGCAGGAGTGCAACCAGGGTGAAGTGGTGACAAACCACACAATTGATTGTTGATAACCAAAGGTAAAACCTCAGTGATTTTGGGTAACTGCCACCCGGACCCGATGTTAGGGGATTCAAAAATCGCATCGAGGATTTTTCTTTGAACAATAAAAATCTGCAAGAGAACTTCCCTTAAAACGTTGTTGTCATCAAAAAAAACCCGGAAGGTAGTCTGTGTGAAATAGAAATTCTGATGTCTGATATAATCATTCAGTTCAGAAGTGCCTATAAATTAAATCAAATAAGGATAACGGAAGTTAATCCAGGGTAAGCAAAATGTTTATTATAACACACACTCTTTTCTGTATTCGTATGATCTCTAGGTTTTAAATTAAGTACAATCAAAAACATGTGTGCCTCTGCAAAAAAAAAAAATTGTTCATTTTGCAAACCCAAAGGGGTAAAAATAGCTTTTTTGGGTTTAAAAAGATTACAAAAAAGTAGTCCTTGTCACACATTACATAGGGAAATTCAATTTTATAATAAAAATTTAAAGCGATTTTTTAGGATTGAGTTTTGCAAAACTTTGGCTGTTTCCCCCTGTGTGCTATGATTTTGCATTTTCTTTAATTCTTACGAAAAAACGGGGAAATTATTTTGTATAGGGATTGTGTTGTGTTTTTAGATTTCTTATAAAGTTCCTTTAATCCTGATATCCTTTCTGCAGGTTTCTATTCCATAGCACTTATCTTAACTTCCAAGAGATGGAGTAATTGATACATATTTAACTCTCTTATATACATATTTTTTTTTTTTTTTACAATTTTTTTCAAAGATTCTGTAAAATTGCTTTTTTCACTGATAATGTAAGAAAAAAACTATTGTGAAAAGTTCTTCACTTTTAACTGAGAAAAAATTTGTAACACGTGCTTTTGCATAATTCTTATCTCAGGCTGGGGATTGCCTCAGAACTGTGTGTTTGTGTCTTTTCTTGTTAAAAACATAAAGGGTTTTTCGTTTTGATAAATCCACCCTTTAGCTCAGTGTATGGTCTTTCCCCCGAACATGGGTCCCGGTTAATTTTCTGAGGGCCCAAAAAAATTTATCACAATTATCGTTAAGCCAGGTTTTTGATGTTGTGTCTATTCTATTTTTAAAGCGGTTCAAAGTTGTGGTAAATTTAACTCGTTTCAGAGAGTGTAAGTAAAATACCCTTAAAATTTTTAAAAAAAAAGTTTCCTTTGAAATTTTTCAGTGATCATATTGGTCGGCGGTGCGTAGGACGACCTCTTTGATATCAACAATGGGGGGACCCCTTTACATTTTTTTTTTCCAAGTCTTCTACACTTTTTTTCAATACAGGGTACCCCTTTTCAAGGGCAATTTTCAAAACCCTAAGCTCGGGAATGTCCCTTAAAACCTACTGTTCTGGGAAACTATGTTGGGGAGGGAAAAATTTTCCTTTTAAAACTGAAATAAAATGCCCCTCGCTTCCTTTTTTTGGGGTCAGCCTTATCGCTGATGTGGTTCCCCCCAAAATTAAAGGTATTTTTTTAAGCGTGAAAAAAACAAGGGCTTTGGGCAATGGAAATTTTAAAATCCCTTTTTTTAAAAAACAACACACATACACTGGTCTTACAACCTTTTTGGGTTAATGCTTAATCCCATTACGTTAGGGGGATAGGAATTTTGTAAAGGGTTGAATTTAGAAAAAGTAAACCCCATTTATATGGAAAAGAGGGGAAAAATTTTTAGGAAAAATACCCCAGTTCACCACAAGACGAACCCGATCTCTCCCCCCCCAGTCTAGCTCAACACAAAATTTTCATTACTCTACGCCAAAGGGGGGCACATTAAATAATATGTTTAGAAACCCTTGTCTTTAAATTTTGGGGAGGGGGTGCACATTTTTCTTGTCATTATCTCCCCCATTAAAATAAACTTTTTTCTTAATAAGTAAGTAAATGTCTCCATTTTTAAATAATAGTGAGAAAGTCTATTCTGTAAACCATTTTTTTTTTTGATAAATTTAAAATTGCTCAAAATAATTAGGGTAAAACCTAAAAACAGATTAAACCATTTTTTACCATTAAGTGAACAAAAAAAAAATTGAGTGGTTTAAGGTTTTTAATTTACCAAATACCAAATTTTCACACTAATCAATTTTAAGCACTTTTTGGGAATTGATTACCATTTATTTGTCAGTAAAGTATGAGTTAAGGGTTTGGAAGTTTTATAAATCATCAAATCATTAAACTATAAACCCCTTAGGGGCCTGAATGTCTACACGCTGCTCTTGATTTGACTAAACTGCAGATTTTGGAAAGACTTTGGTCGGGGGAGTGAGGGTGGGTTTTTAAAAAAAAATTTTTTTCCACTCTCTCCCCGCAAAATTTAGGTACCCTTACTATAAATAAACCCTTTCCCCACCTTAAACCATTTGCATTTTTAGTCATAAGCTATAACCCCAAAAAGGAGTAAGACGCGGGCAATGTTAATTAAAAATTAACACTAAAAAAATGGTACTAGGCTAATTTTTTATGAAAGGTGGGGGAGGAGAATTTGTGAGTATAAAAGTTAATTCCTCGTTATAAAACATTTTTTTTACAAATGTACAAAGATTCCCAAAAAAGAAAAAAAAACTCACATAGTGACAGTTTACAAGATTTTCAAAATCGGGAAAATATTTAAAAAAGAAACTAATCACATATCCAGTCCCCCCTGGAAAAAAAAAAATTCAATATAGATATTTTGAAAAATAAATATGTTAATGTGTTTTTTTTCGGTGTATTTTTGCTTGGGTTTTATACTGTTAAACTTAAACAATGAAATACAATTTTTTTGCTCTTAATGGGCCCTTTTTTTACCACAAAAAAATATTTTTAAAAAGGGCCTGTTTAAATTTAAATATCAAAAAAAGAAAGTTAATTATTGTATAATGTTTGAAATAAGGCTAGGTTTGACAAAGACAGTATAAAAAAAAACATTTGAATTTTTAAAGCTTTTTTTTTCACAATAACTTTTTAAATGGGATTTCTAACAATTTTTTTCCTTTGACAGGTTGGCCACGGAAACAAATATTTTTTTAAACTGAAAAATAAAATTGGAAGGGTAAATTAACCAATGAGGTTGGGCATACCCTTTCTCTTTTAAATTTTTTTAGTCAGGTTTTATACCCTTTTCCGGTTTTAAAAACCTTTTTCAACATTGATGACACCCTTCAGTGGGTGCATGTATGATATGTCTTTAGGACAGATTGGCATGATAGGGGGAGAGTTCAAACTCGGTCGGGGGGGGGGATTTTCCCCAACCCCCCCGATGGTTTTCCACTCTCTTCCCACAAATTTGGGGACTTTCTTTTAAGAAAACCTCCCCAGCCCACTTAGTGTAATTGTAGTGGGCCTGGCGTTAGGGGGAAGGTTTTTTGGACTCAGCTGGCGGCCGGGGGGTTTGATCCCCGGGACCGGCAAAAAATTTATTGTTGCCAAATCCTTCCTTCCCCTGGCAAACACTTTGAATGGTTTGGGAAAGCCAGGCCCCCACCTTTGGGTTTTGGGGTTTTCCCCTTTAAAATTAGGGCCTTCATTTACTCACAATACCCTACCTCACACATTACTAAGTGCGTATAACCCGAACGGGTAGTAAGACCGGTGCTAAAAATAATAATAATAATTAGTAGTAGCAAAATACCTGAAAAGGGATTTAGATGCGTTAATAAAAAAAAACCACAGAATTTACTGTATGAAACTTAAATTTGTTTTTGCTAAGAGGGGCAGCAGAGGGGTTTTCTAGGAGCAAGGGCGTAAAAAGAAAGACCCTTCTTTTAAAGGGTTCCATTTTCCCCTTTTTCCAAAAAAAGTTCAAAAAACCCTTTGATTTAAAAATTTAAATTGGGGGGGGGAATTAATTTTTAGGGGGAAATTTATCTTTAAACAAGTTAAAAAATTTTTTAAAAAGGGGGGGGGGGTTTTTTACTGGGGGGGGGCCAATTTTTGAGTAAAAATTTTGGGGAAAAATTTAAAAAAATTTTTTTGGGTGAGCAAAACTTAAATGAAATTAAAACTTTGAAAACAATTGTTAAAAGTAAAAATGTTTTTTTGGGTTTTCATTTGGAATTTTTTAAAAATTGGGCTTCCATTAAATTGCAAAAACCCCAAAATTTATTTTTTTACTAAAAATTTCAAAAAAAATAAAATTAAAAAAAAAATTTTTAAATTTCCTTAAAAAATTTTAAACTAAAATATAAAATTTTTTTAATAAACCTGAGCATTTGGAATTATTGGGAATTATTAATAAACCCTAAAAAAACTTTAAGGAATTTTTCAAAACCGTTAACGTTTCCAAAAAAAAAATTTTAAGAGGCTACTTAAGGTAAGATAGAAAGGAACACAAGAAAATGCCAGGGTTTTTATTTAGTTTTTATGACAAAATTTAAAAATAATGCTCCAGTACAAACATAAGATTTTAAAATTTTTCTCCACCGTTGATATCAACAGTTCTTGAATTTTCAGTAAATGAACATAATGGCATTAAATGACGAATTTTTAAATGAAGAGAAAAGTTGTCATTAAATTCCAGAACCCCCTTTGGGACAGGTAATTCAAGAAATTTTGAGGTCACCATGGGAAGAAAATTAAAACCCTCAAATATTTGTAGGGAACAAATTTTTATTTATTTTTGACAAAAAAAAAATGTTTTTCCCATAAAAAACTGCAAAAACACTTCTCACATCCCCTGCAATCCCCCTTAACCTATTTTGAATATGCTGTGCCTTTAGCAGGGCTCAGCAATATTTTGGTGGCCCGATTTCATCCATGAATTCTCCATTTTCCCTTTTAGCTTTTTTAAAATTATTATTCTTTAAATTCAATCTTTCCTCCAATACTTACACCCCAATTAAAAATAAAATTTTACATTTCCATTTTAAAATTATTTATTTTTTTTTTATAACATACTTATAAAGGATCTAGGTGATTTTGGTCACAATGAAATATTATTAAGTATGTCTGCTTGATATATGGAATTTAAAAGACTCGCGGACGCACTTTTAATGATGATGTAGTTTTCTTACACAAGAAACATGAAATTAACACGAGATCGATGCGTTGTCAACTCCTGACCAAAATTATGATGCACAAAGTTACATAAATCATACCAAAAGTTAAGGGTGACTTAGTTCTTCGCTTTCCAAACAGTTGATGTGATCCTCTTTTAATAAAAGTTACAATTTCAGTCTTTCACAAATGTAGTTTTAAAATATATCTGAAAGTGGCTTGGAATCAACACAGGAAAAAAAAATTTACATGATATTTAAGGAAAATTCAAGGAATTTACCATAAAAAAAACCCTGAGTATGAGCCCTGGTGTTAACAGAATTGTAATAGTTTGTATAAATTAGGCTTATGTTCAGCCATTTAAATACATCAGACATCTTTGGTGGTTGTAAGGTCTAAGATCAGGTTTCCAAACTTCTTAGACTGAAGGAAACCCTTTTCACCAGAAAAAATAAAATGGTGGAGCCTTCAAAGTTTTACACTAATAATTATTAACATTCAATAACGACAGTTAAATTTTACAAGCATAAAAATTAAAACAAACAAAAAAACATCATTATGATTTGGCTGATCCTTAGGGCAAATGGGCCCTTTATTCCAAATTAAAAACAAAAAATGATACTATTTTAGTGTGAAATCAAATAAAGAATATTCAAAAATTACCTCATGGAGTCTGAGGTAACCATGGGGGGAGCCCCCGTTTGAAAAATGCTGGTCTAAGATGTCACTTTTGTGATAAATTGGGAATGCTGGTGACGTGGGATCAGGGTTCAAATCTCGGCTGTGTTTACTGAGGGTGGTTTTTAACCCCCCAAATGGTTTTCCACTCTCCCCATGCAAATATGGGTAAACTTTCTCTAAATTCAGCCTTCCTCATCCTTAAGACATAAATGTTACTAGGATACTAGCGTAACCCAAACTGATGGTAGAAGGCGCAGACATAATTTTTTTTAAAAACATCCTGATGGATTTTAAAAACACATCAAACCAACTGTAGGGCTGTAAACTAATAAAAAAATTAGGGAAAAAACTCACATTCACATTGGACACCATTAACATATATAAAAGATCTAACCCAAAGTTAAATTAACCATGAGTTAATGATATTTCAATCATACTTTTAAATTAGGAAATAGATTCTGATTTCTAAATTAACAGAGAGGCCCACAATTGCCTTCTTCAGAGGCCTTATGTCTATCGAGACTACACCTACTTCTGTAAACTAGGATAGAACACAGCAAAAAGTACAACATTGCAGAGCAAAAAAGTTTTGGCCGCAATTTCCGGTACTCCCAAAGCTGCTCTAGCTTTAAAATACATTGAAAGTATTCACAACCACACTTAGTTAATATGTGGCATGTTGCATGATCTAATACATGATCGACATTCGCTGTTTTTAGCTCTACCATTAATTTAAAATCCCTGACATTTCTTGAGAAAAAAAGATCCATAAATGTCCAGGTTTTCTCTGTCTTTCACCACCAGAAAATAAACACTTTTTAGCATACAAAAAATATGTATTTGATTTTTTTGGCAACTTTAGCGCTTATGCTCAAGTTGGCTCTCTCAATTTGCATACTTTAAGTCAGTAACTAAATTTAAGATAAACCTCAATCATGATTTTTTTATGACAAAATATAAATTACAGCATGTTACAAACTAAGGTAACATAACCCAACAATTACTTCATTTTCAAGACATGGCACATTCAAAAAATGGATTTGGGGCCAAATCTGCTGGACAACAATATTTAATGGCTCAAAAACCAGACTCAAGCTGTATTCTAACTCTCTACTTATGCACTGCCACTTTAATAAGTGTCCTTGCAGTTGCATCGATAATCATATGAACCAAGGTTTTAGAGCCATCCAAATTGTCACCAAGGATCCCGATGCCCCGCTCACACACACTCCAAGGAAAGAAGCAATATGTCGTTGACAACACCTTGATGCAGTGTTTGACTGGCAACTGTCTTATTATTCTCTTTTCGTCAACTAGACCTCAGAACTTTATGTTTGCCCGCAATTTTAAATTATAAGGGTTGCTAAACCAGATGATTTTTATGATATTAAGAAGTTGGTTACATTAAAAAAAAACAATCTACACCTAGGCTTACCACATATTATCAACAAAAGTAGCAAATTGTTTAAATTTACATGCCATAATTTTTATAAAAAAACGAAAATAGTAGACGCAAACAATAAATGGTGCCGATATTAAAAGATGAGGGCTATTTATTTTTATTAGGTCTGTTAGATGGAGTGTGACATAGTTTCTAAGATCATTGGTAGGGTTTGAGCACTGTAGGCCCATGGATGTAGCAATGCTCGTTGCCCTTCAATAGTGTTACCAATTTAGAAAATTTATCTCTAGACCTAGCAACTTTTATGGGTCTGAAACAACTAATTTTAATTTTTAGCGCCTTGCAACTAATCTGGCGACTTTCCTTAATTTTTTTGTCAAATTCATGTTCATTATTTTAAATTTTTAATACTGTCGAATTTTTAATTTTGTACTAACGTACGCAATGCATTGCTTTGGTCTACAGAAGAACTCTTTAAACTATCCACATTACCAAACCACAATGCCATCGTTGTGGTCCAGGGATCACCTCAGTCCATAATGTATATCTTACATTCATTTTAGATTGAGTATGCATTTTTGGTTTGGTGACAATTAACAACTATAATGTTTTGTTTGGCAACAATCTAGCGACTTTCTGGTACTTAAACTAGTCAAAACACTTATATGGTCATTGACAACACTGCCATTCAAATTGTTTTATAGTCTTGGTTTTGGAAGTGAGTGGTGGGGTTTTAAATTCAAGAATCCTCGAGAAAATTCAGATACAGACTCAATCCGCTTTAGCTATCTTTGAGGTTGTTTATAGAATTGATTGGTTTCTCTCCCCTTTTTTCTATGTTTAAGGTAGGTTATGGTAATTTAAGTTATAATAAAATAGCACACACATATTTGTTGGTTATTGTTAGTCTTTAAATTGATTTTGCGTTTAGAAAGTGTGCTGGGGTGTCAAAAAGCCCCCCGTTGTTTA
>JBCFYV010009916.1:0-34926 GCA_039000515.1 Timema cristinae
GAAAAGGAAAAATGTGAAAATACTTTAACCGGCAAATTGGTAGGCCCTTTCACTCTCGCTCATTGAATTCTCGTGGCTGAAATAATCAGCCGCTTCAGAAAGTGTACGTTAAACACCACCTCAAAATAAAAAACTTTTTAAATGATCCTTAAAACGTGTACAAACCAGGCGCTATTTTGATGAATTTTCCTTACCCGGTTAAATCATTTTCAATGTCCTTGCCCCCCAAAAAGAGTTGAAACATTCTATACAAGCATAAGCCCGCGTGCAATTTGATGCAAATCAGCTTATATTTTTTTTTTTTGGCATAAAATCTTTTATTGGGTCAGTGAGGTTTGTAATCCAATAAAAGTAATAATGGGGTTCGTAATATTTTAGTTTAACAATGTTTCATGTTAACAATGTGTTTTTTTTTACTGTGTTTTAAAAAGTTAGTATAAGATTTTCATTGATCTACATACTAAATAATTAAGAGAGCCGTATTTTTACCAACTTTCAAGCTATACACAATTAATTTTATTATCTCACACAAGGCATAGAATAAATAAGTGGTACAAAGTTGCATACTCTTTCCTTTCTTCAAAATCCTGAATCGGTGGATGGGGAAACGAAAAAAGTCACTCTTTTGTCTTGTTGGTTTGTCGGTGACAAGGTCACTCACGACGTCAAATGGACCAAGGTATCACTCTCACAATATACTAAACCACAGAAGACGGTGGAGATCATGGTTCGATCCCGGTTGGGTGTTCTGAGAGTAGTTTTTCCAAAATGGTTTCTACTCTCTCTACACACAAATGCGGGTACAATTAATCTAAATTCAACCCTCATCACATTTAACTCACTATGGTAATTAGTAAAAGGAAAATAGCCCAAAACGGTAGTAAAACTAGCGCAAAAAAAAAAAGTGAAAGGTTCAAGTCCTTACTCCCATACCGGGAAAATCGAACAAAGGGACTTCCAGCTAAGTAGGCATACACGCTACTAACAAAGCTAAGAAGTTGGAATTAGAGGCCCGTTTCTCTTCAGCATACCGCACGTGGGGATACATCTTTTAAGCGTCTGGTTTAGTTTGAATTGGGGTAGAGAAAGTCAAGCTTCTTATTTACGTCCTCCCCTTTCTTTCACACAGTTTTGCGTGTGGTGGGGGTCGTGTGAGCGATGGCGGGGTTAACTTATCAGGAAGTTACTCGTAAGAGAAGGGAGGGGGGTTCGAACTGCCACTAGCGATGGGGTTGTTAAGAGAGGGCAAAGGGAGGTGGGGGCCGGTTTAGAACATCGAGTACTGCACATTCGCTGGATTACACTTGACTAACGACCGAAACAAACGTCCAGGTTTTAGTGAAGGGAAGACATACAGTCTGCCCCTGTTTTTAAGACAAGCTAGGCCACACGGAAACAACGCTACTGCTTACTGGTAGTAAAAAAATTTCACCATGACACCCTCTACGGGTGTGTTTTAATTAGTTCCTTAACACATGAGCTATTAAACGGATTAATTTGAGGAGTAAGGGTTAGGGCACAAGAGGGGTAAAGTTGTAGTAGTTTAAAATTGCATCTACATTAGTATGGAGAACGAATGGAAAACTATAAAATAAAACCATCCCCCAGAGAACCCAACCGAGTTTTCGAATCCCATCCTCTTAATCAAAGCTGACTGGGCGCAAGGGTCAAACATCTGACACAAACTCAAACCAGTGTTGCTCTACGGGGATTGGTTAATAATAAAACACGATTTATGTACCGTGGATGTGGAGTTAAAGTGGAAGAACTCTAAGCATTAAAGCTTTGCAATAAAAAAAACCCAACTAAGTTAATTTGATTATAATATAAATTATTTTTTGTTGAGCGATAGTAACAATAGTAGTAGGCCTTTATATTTTTGTTACAAAATATATGGAGCTTAAAATATCATTGTTGTAACAAATTAAAGATTGCTTGGACATTTAATTAGTATTTTCTAAACATTATTTTCATCGGGCACTTAATTAATCTGAGACAATAACAGTCGACCATAACGGGATAATTTAGAGAGAACAATATCTACGCTAGCCTATGCACATTTTACATCGCAATTCGTTAGAGCTAAAATCAGTTTGATATATTTGTAGGTTTATTACAATGTAATAACATGCTCTAAAAGGGACAGTAAAAAAAATCTAAAGTTATTTTACACTATTCAAATCACCCCAAGATTTACATATGATTATCATAAATATTTGCATGAAATGTTGTAAATTCCCCCCAAAATAACTTTAGATAAGTAAATACTTGGGCCTACTATTAGTTAATGTAAAAGTCATGATGTATTTGAGAAAGTAATGCACTGTTTTCAAGAGGGGTTTATTTGGTTAAATTTGGAAAAAGTTTAGAAAAATAATGCTTATATTTGATTTAAGTTTAATTTAGAAAGTTAATAAAATTTGAGTTCGCCGTAACTAAACATTTTGGAAACGTATCTGTACCAGTCAATCGACTAAAAATTTTACTTAAAAAGAAACTCTAGCTAACATTTGTTATTGCAGTATAACATTTTGTCCAAATACCAAAATGTGTTTAATCTAAAGACAAGATTAGTAGTTACACTTCATGCGATGAAACAATGTCACTCCAATCAGCATGTCTGTTATTGCGTAGCCAAATGAGTTGTCTTGTATGCTGAGACTAGAAACTATACATTTCAAAACCATCCCATATAAAGGGCGAGTCTACTTCATCTTGACAAATACAAGCCTGCCAGAAACCTACTTCGGTTGTCGTATGCTCTTCGGCGTCAATAGTTCAATAGAATGAACTTTCTGTGACTGGGAAAACAGGGTTTTAATTCCGATCTAGTGTAGTGAGGAGGGTTTTTACTAAAGGGTCTTCCCATCATCTCTCAAGTAAATGTTGATACATTTTTTTAAAATTTTATACCTTCCAATCCCTACCGATTAGTATAAATATTACGGATAGCCTGAACGTATAGTAAGGACACGATCCCAAATTTAATATATATTATAAAAATACTTATATAATATAAAAATGCACACATAGACACGACTCCTAGAAATAAAATTACAGAAAAAGAGAAACTCAAGAAACTTTACAAAGTTAACCGATAATATATATATCGACAATGTAGCGGTGGATCATCCCTACATAGATAACAGGGGATAAAACGCAATCTATAGTAAACTTAATTTTTTTTTATCAGCTAACATCCCTTTTATTTTTTTTATCGGAATCGTTTTGTTGACCCGAGCCAGCAAAAGCTTTGCCTTGGAGACTTTGCGACCATTAAAAAAAAAAAACTTCCCCAACCCCCCAAAAAATAGTCACGTGATCCCCGAGGCTATTGGCTTGTTGCACGCGACCCCGCCATGTTACTTTTACACTTCAGCCTCGAGCTTCAATATAAGCTGCTAAGAAACAGTGGCGTGTGAAGGTCGGGTTTCTGGACGGAGAATGAAGATTTCGGTAAACTTTGAAATTTTTTATTATTATTTTTATTATTATTTTATATTATTATTATTATTTTTTTATTATTATTATTCCCTGTTTGGGTAACTAAGTCCGTTTTAAAACAACTATTGACTTTTCCAACTCCACTAGAATCGGATTCATACAGGTTTACCACTACTTTTTATTTGAAATTTAAAATTACCTGTGTTTTCCAGTTTTTTTTAAGGCGTTTACATTTTCCTGACACTCTATAAAGTAGTTTTAAAAAACAACATTTTAATTTTTAAAACATTTTTTATTCTGGAAAGTAATTTTACCGGTGTTTTAAAACAAGAATATTTTAACTTTATGGAGAATTTTTATACAACTGAAGCTTTGAGGGAGAAAAAAGTAGGGCATGGGAAAATAGTACATGATTTAATACGCCTTCTTAATGTTTCAGCTCACTTTTTATTCCCATGCAAGAACCTACTATTCAAAACATGAAATAAAAAATGTTCAAACGAATATACAAATATTTTGTGTTTGTGTGGAATTCCCTGTGTTGACCCATGCACTAAAAATTCTTGGGTTTTACCGGTCATCCTTTTTTTAAACCAGGTGCGTGGCAGCCTTGTCACTCTTTCCACAGTTTTTTTAAAGAGTAAATTAATATTGTTTGGTGCGCGAAAGATACCACAAAGTATCGAGCTACAATCATAAACCCTTACAATGTGTTTTGTGTAAAAATTAAGTGTGACAGCATAAAAAAAAAAGGTTAACACCGGAATACAACTATTGTGAAGTAGGCTAGTATAAAATTAAGATCAATCCGAACATATAATTTAATCCAACTTCATTCAATTTTTAATTCAAATAGGAGTGTTATGATTTACAAATTTAAATTATTCAATTAGGATTTAAACCCAAAAACTTGGTATACACAGTGATTTTTTACTCAAGGACTTTCCCTAACACATAATAAAAGTGAAATAAAGAGTAGGTCAAAGCATATTTTTTTGACAAAATTCAACTAAATTTAATAGATATAAAGTTTTTTTTTTTAAACATTAGGGAAGTGATGAAAATATTTTACTATAAACACGAAAATTTACCCCTTTGATAGATGAAAGCGACTTAAATTAGTTTTATCTAAGGGAAAAATTTAGAGGAGGATGCATTTTAAAATGTCCAAGCATCAGGTTATTATACCTGTTTCGGACTTACGCATATATTTATTTAATGCTGTAGGGATTTAAATGGAACGAAAAACCACATTTGCGTGAAAGCAGGTGAGTTGTAAACCCTTTAAAGGGAAAATATATATCAGTACTTCCGGTTGAGATTAGGCCCCCTCACCCACTTCCGCTTAAATAACTCAACGAGACAAGACTGAAGCCTGTTTTCCGTGTGCCCGCCGACGCAGATTCTCAACTATTACTTGCTTGCTAAAATGAAAGATAGATAACTGATGAATAAAACATCCCAGTACAACACTTCGGAGCTCGAAACCCACCCTTTCCCAAAATCAGTGTCAATCTCACCGGCACGGATAAACCAACTCTTGCCTGTATTACGGGAATTAAAGATTCAAGTTGCTTACGTCAGTGTTCACGTACTACATGAAGCACGTAGCGTAGAGGAAATTACAGGTTATATCGTCAACTTGTTTTGATACCTCGGCCCTGAGGGAGGGATAATCTAATGCATGCACGATCCCGTCTCCAGGCGACATGGGGTGTGTTATAAAGTTTTCAAGGCTTTCCTCCAGTTAATCGCTCATCTCCAATATAATCTAATTAAAAGCCTACCCTAAAAGCTCGGGGTAGGTTTCTCTCTCTTTGCTCACTCCCTCTATGAGGGGTAAATTACGGGTAAAGGGGTTTTGGAAGAGGCGGTCCCATGAAAATACAAGCACCCACCTCCGCCCCCTTAGTATTCCAAAGGGTCTGGGTACTGATAGTCTCGTCAGGAGACTCCCTCGATAGGAACCCACCGAGACGGGGGAATAGACTGAAGGGAGGTCGTTTAGCACGTTTAGAGGTTTTCGGTACGATCAAAGACTGTGAGCTTACATTTTTGATTCATCATATATAATAATATATATATATTAAAAATATAAATTAATTTTATTTTTTGAGTGAGAATTTATTAATTTTGTCTTGCTTTATTGCCAAAAGTTGTATTGATTGATTAGTGTCTTATTTTTCCCATTTAATTTATTTTCGAAATGTTGGAATATTTACTATAGCTTTATCCAACAAAGTTGGTGACGTTGGCTTCAGTATTATTCAAATACTGTTTTTTCTTCGGTTGGATGTTTAGTTATAGACTTAATGATGAGGACGGGATATAGTCATATTTAAATAAAGGGGAAGTGAAATACTTTCGGTGTGAGAAAGGTTAGGAAGATCTATTTGTAGCTCACTCAAAATTTTGTTTTGGGCGTTAAAAAGTCTTTTAACATATTAGGGGGTTATATATGTTAAAAGCCTTAAACAATAATAATAATATGCTTACACTTATCTTATACATAGTTTAATAAGTGTTCAAAAAAAAGATATACCTATAGACAGATGTTTGCTCAGTTAACAAAATATTTTAGCTTTGAGCAGTCGAGTGTAAATGCGTTGAACTTTATGAGAAAATTATCCCTATTATTGGGATATATGACCTGAACTTCCTAAACACAAATGATCTCAACACACGACTTACAAACTTACTTGATTTAGTATAGTACAATAGTGCGTATTACACACCGAGCACTAGTACCTATATATGCACTAACGCAGGCATGGACCGTATACTTTACTTTACGGGTTATGGCACTGGGAAAACTAGCGAGTTAATTGCACCGCTTTAAAAGGTACCGCAACATACCCCTATCAAAAATGGGAACAGTTATGGCATCTTTTAAGTGTTTCTTGATGGAGTTTTTTTTCTTACGGTGCGAGTTCATATTGCCCACACCCACCCCCTAAGCTGGTGGAGAAAGCACTATCGGGTATTGCGACTGCTTATTCAATATATTCGCAGCTAACCTTTATATCTTGAAGGCTATATCCTCTATCCGAACCAGTATATAGATCGTTAAACATCTAAGTCAGCGCCAGAATCAAACCTGGGTTTTCCTATATTACGGTAAACAATTCTATCCACGGGTTTGGTGGGCAGCTTCAGAAATTGATGGGCACCTTTAAGAAAGATCGAGACGGATTTTAAGTTTTTTTATATGTTACAAAAGCTTGCGATGTTTCGATTAATACGGGGCTCATTTTAAGTGCGGACTTGTACAAATATTCGTATTCACCCCACACATATATAGGCAATGCTGATCTGATGATGATTGCAATAATAGTATAAATACAACTATATTTTCAAGGTAATGACCAAAATATTTATTTAAATATAAAAACCACTGTCCCCTTTTTTAATACAGTTTAATATGAATCGCCTTTAAAAGATTAGAATAAAACAATTACGCATTTCCCTTCGATTTGATTTTATGTATTAATAAACCTAATAGGTTTTTTTTCCGCTGAAACCCCTCAGAAAGATGGTATCATTCTTGAATTTTGTCAATGTTGGTTAAATTTTAATATAAATTTTTATCTTATTAAAAGGTTAATTCTACGGGGTGGTTTCCACTATATAGTGTACAAGTAAGTGCTCACCACCCTGCCATGTAAAATGTTACCCATTTTGATAGCGCGTTAAATTCTGAAGGTTGTTTGTCTAGATCATTGTATAGTCCATGAAAGTGACACAGACTAATTAGTCGTGGCTTCTTTCATTATCAACAAAATAAAATGCGGTGTAGGCTCACCTCTATGTACCGCTGGTAGAGGAAAACATTGTTTCACCTCGTGAGGCTCCCTATTTATGTGGTAGCACGGCTAAAAAAAGAAACTAAAAGGTAATTTATAAATCCAGTCGCGCTAAAAACATGGTTGGGTATCCCTGCCCAAATACAATAGAGGGGCGGCTGCTTGCCAAGCAAATTAATTCCCGTAGTTACGGGAAAGGGATTTTGCCCAAAATTTCACAATAGTAATTTAATTGTTACACTTAGAGCAGTGATTCCCAAACTGTGGGCCACGAACTAATTTTTATTGACTCAATAAAAGGTTTTTTAAATTTCAAATTTTGTAATAGTTGAGAATAGAGACTAATGAAAAAGTGGTAGAGTGAACACACGAGGGGGGGGAGAGAGGTGGGGGGGGGGGGGAGGTAAAAATAAACAAGGTGAATACGGATAAGGAATTTCAGGTTTCATGTTCGTACCTAAGGCGTGGACGTCCAATCCCGCCATCATCAGAAACCGAAAACCAGCGCATCCACCGCATACGTCTCATTATGAGAAATGATTTTTTTTTTGTAAAATTATAATCAATAATAAATTTTAAAAACAATAAGAATATAGATTATTAAACTAAAAAATAACTTCATCTCTTCCATTTTTTTTTCTTTTGGGATTTAACGTAAAACTTTCTAAACCCGACTGTTTAGATCAGCTCACGCCCTTATAAACTAACTTAACTCTATAACAGACACAAAACATCCAGCACTAGACGTTAGTTCATCACATTCCCCCAAATACTTTTTTTTTCATATATGCTGGTAAACGAACCCGGACCCTTAGCTTGGTAGACAGACACGCAAACTGACCGAGCTACCGAGATAATCTGTCGGAATAGTCCCATATTAATTAAAACTAGGGGGGCTCCCAAAATTTATATCGTTCTAAAAATTGTGTTGCCGTTCAAAAAGTTTTGGTAACCAGTGACTTAAGTAAAATTTGGGTTTTGTATTAATCTTGCTATGGATTAGATTGACAGTGATAGATGGGGGGTAAGGGGGGGAGGTTTCGAATAATGAGAGCATTTCTTTTTAAAATTTAGTTTTTCACTTTTTCTCCCCCCAAATGCGGGTATATTTCCTAACATTTCATCTTCTGCATCTTCATAGAAATTTACTTCAAAATTTCACACACCTTCAGAAAATATGTATTAAAATAAAATATCATCATAAATAAGACCTGAAGATGGTGAACATATAACACCGAAACCCTGTCGTCAAAGAAGGGCAAAGTCATAAAACTAAAGCTCAAAAAGGAGATGGGGATAAAATAATTTAAAAAAAAATATTTAATTATATCATTTATTAAATCCAACCAAATAAATATGGACTTTATTAAAAACCTTTAAATGAAGATAGAAAATTATCATAAAAATTCAACTAAATGTATATACTAAAGCAATATTTTTTTTATTATTCAATAAAATATGTTTATAAAAATTTTAAGAAAAATAAAAACTGGCCTTAACTTTAGCTCCCTTTCATCCCAGGATGACCCTAATTCCACTTAGAAACAACCACTTTTTGCTGCCGGGGGGTGTACGTATTAGCTTTAAACAAGGCCTTTACTAATTTGTGACGTTCTTGGGTGATTACGTTTTCCGGGACCAAGATTTTAGTTCAGCAAAGTGAAATTACGTGTTTATTTTTGTACACCCTCTCTTACTATTCACCCGGGATACCCACATATGCACATAAAATGTAGTATGAATGAGGAAGGTAGAATTTAGGGTAGATTAATCGCCTTTGCGTGAAGGGATAGTGGTAAGCCATTTAAGAAAGCCACTCAGTTAAACTGGTTATAATAACCCTTACCTTAATCTCCGTCATTGTCAAACCAGACAAGCAATGTTGACGCCCTTTTCCAGAGTGCCTATTATGGGGGATTACAAACTTGTTTTATAAAGTAATCGGTTAAATGTCACTTGAGGTATGTATGTAAAATATCCCCTGAGAGGTGCAATAAGAGATAACTTTTCCAGGACCATTTGTAAAACATCCTTCTCACTCGCTTTTAAAACTTCGGTGATGAAAGTAACGAGTGATCACAGCAATTTTAAAGAGTTCCTTAGGTCTAATGCTTGCTCACAGATTGAGCGTGCGGTACTAACCAGACGCACTGCTCCTGATGGATGAGTAAGGACACTAAAACAACATTTGGGGTTGCAGACTCTAAATAAAAAGGTTTCTAGCATTGAATTAAAACATTTAATTTAGGGGTCTAGTACGAAGAGCTTAAATTGTAAGAAATGTTCCAGATTTGTTTTGAAGATAGAATGTAAAGCCCCAATCACATATAGAACTGCTTCACATTTATTTAGCCAAGAATCGAGATAAAGCCCCCCAGCTCAAAGTCAATTGTTCTGGTATTTGCGTTGTTGGTACAGGACACACAAAACAAGCTGTGATATTTTCTTTAATTTATTTTTCTCAGAAACCATCGAGAACAAAAATTATTTAAAAGGCTATAAAAAAATAATACTCTTAGCTTCCTCTTTTGGGGCGTGAATAATAAGGTCAATTTCATCACGTGACGTGGCGGGGGAGCTGTCGGTTTCTCAGACTCGGTTTCACTAATTCTCCTAGAACCGGCTTGAATAATTTAGTCCCATTCTCATCTACTCTTTGCCGTTGTCACATAGCCCAGGTTATAAAGCGATACACATTTCAAGCAGATTTTAATATCTAAAAAACAAACTATGTTTTGCTTATTCTTAGAAACAAAATTATTTTAAAAACCTTCTAAAGAAAAATTCTTGATCAAACCTTATTTCATGAAATACAATCCAACTTTCATTGGAAAAGGCATTATCTGACCGATAGAAATATTTCTAGAGCTACTTTCACGTATTCATACGTTTAATTCATATAATAACAGGAGTCATTTTTGATAAGTACTATTTTAATTTTCCCATGAAATAAAACTAATTGAAGGTATGTTCTCAATAATTGCCTGTAGAAAAATTGTTTGTATTTATAATAAAAATGCCTTTACTATGAACATTTGACAGTAATTGACGGGTTTTACGACATAGGGCTCCACCAAGGGCAATTCTTATTTGATTACTTCCCATGTCTTTAAGAAATAAGGGTGTCAAAAACCCTTGAAAATCAAAAAAGTATGGTTCTTGAGGGGTAATAGAAAGGCTTTTGATTCGTTATAAAGACTGGAATGCTAAAACAGTAAATAGAACATTTATTATTATTGACATGACAACGATGTTAAATGGTTTTTTTTGTCAAAGTAAAGAATACTTTTTATTTTGATGGCCAAGATAAAATGGGTTTCAACAAATTGCATCATTTTATTTTCTATTTGTTTGGTTGCGGGTCTTATTGCCCTTACTGCTATCCGGGAATTTTACTACACTAACGGGAAAGGGACGAGGAAGGTAAAATGTAGAAAAAGTGTACCAATACTAACATAAAGGGAGCCTGCAAAACTATTGGAGAAAAACCTCTCAGTATACTCACCGGGAATCGATCCCGGTCACTGCCATCAGAGAAAAATCAGACTAGACTGATATTTATTCCAGGTGCCCATACGAGGATGATATTGGCTTTGGATTAGGTTTATTTTTATCAAAACCCTTTTAAAAATTGAAAGTCAGCAGCAAAACTTTTCATACGGTTTTGGATTAAAACAGAAATAGAAGAAGATTATAATGTTGTTAGAAATTTCTGTTGAACCCTTTTAGTTGAATCAAAACGGCTTCTCTCTTAAGACTACCCCCATTTTCCTGGAAATTAAAAATTCGGGTATGACGGTTCGTAGGCGATTCACGGTGCCAAATTGTTTTTAAGAGTCTTCCCCATTGGGTGTTGCTAATCAGAGTACACACTTTTCCCCTTTTTGCTGAACCACCGCAGCGGCTTCCGACCGGTGGCGCGCACGCGCATTAACACTGATACGTCAGTGCACTCTAGGGAGTACGGGGGGCAACTACATTAGCCTCACAATAAGGGGTCGGCGGGGTAGAAACAGCGCGAGCACAAGAGAGATAACGATAACGGCGAGAGAGAAGGCTATATAAAGAGAATTCATGCGTTTCTGTGAGTTTAGGATAGAAGTTGCTTGGCTAATATTTAAATATGAAATATTACCCAAGCCATCAAGAAAATATATAACAATTTTTCCCCCTCTTAAAACACACTTAAGGCGGTATGCAAGAACGTATAGTGAATGCTTAGTGGACCGACGACTATCGGTTCCAACTTTTAACCTATGTTGACGCAAGCAAACCAACGCTATTGCCCACAAAACACCCCACTTAGTCAAGTTCTTGGGATACCACCCTTAATGTCTACTAATATGTACTTATCAATGGTAGGAACGCCATACGAAAAACCTTATCTGACATTCGAAAGTTTAAACCTATATTAAAAAAGTTCATACATCCATTTTGCTCCCCTCACTTTGATAGGTGTAGAATAGATGTAGTACCACCTTGTTGACTAGTCTACAAAATGTTTATACCCCCTTGGTATTAAAATAAGTCATTAATTATTTTATTAATATATTACTGTTTTATAATTATAAGTTTGTTCATGCTTGATAAAGTGCTTAAGTTAAAAAAAAGGCGTGGGTCTTTAACTTCGCCCAAATTAAAGATAATATTATTCATTATGAGTATATTATCATGGTGAGCCATATATAATTAGGCACTTTTTATTTTTTAAATATTAAGAACTATTTTATGTCACCCAATTTTGAGGTCAGGACGTCATTATCACAATAGACTGGTCTGCTGATGATGGAGAATCGCGGTTCGAATCCCATCATGTATAGGATATTGAATTTAAAAAAAAATTGTTTGCCACCTCCTTACAAGCAAATGGGGTACCCTTCCACTAAGTTAAAACTACCTCATCCCTAGCTAGTAAGAGTAATTAGTGCATATGCGAATAACCCAAACGGGTAATGAAACGTGGTGACAAAAAAAAAAGCTAAATGTTTTTGGCAATGCTTACTACTGCTAATGTATGAGTTAGCGTTGATACCCTGCAGGCGGGTCGCATGCTTTAAAATTGTGCTTCCCAAGGGCCGCTCTTTTGGACTCCTGGATACATATTAATCTGGCAGATAAATATTTCTATCTGGTCGATAAGTTAAAAGTGAGTATTATGATCGCCAGATAGCATTTATCTGCCGATAAAAATTTCATTTTTATCGGGGAGTTTTTAGTATCTGATAACTTTTATCTGAAAGTTAAAATGGTTGTTGCCATAGTGACGCGTTGTTTTTAATGAGGTTTCGCATATCAGAATCTGTTTATAAGTTAAAATATTGGTTCACGTGTTTTAAATAAGCACAGGCCCCGGGCTCTAACTATATAAAGTTAGAACATTTTAAATTTACACTTTTATATAAACTGGGCAAGCTATTTGTAACGTTTATTTTTATAAGAAACATTATCAAAATGTGAGTCAATAAATGAAAGTTTATTAACGTTGTACCCAATATTGACCACATTTTGGTAGAAAACCCAAACTAGTACTTGCAAGACATCTTAACTTAAGCGCCCACTGACGCCCTCTGTTTACTCGCATTCGTTCTAGCCGCCATTATTTAACAAATGTTGAGCGTTTTAGCCACTTTCCATTTTGTAGCGGGGAGCAGTAGGCTTTAAAGCATGTTCGCACCAGTAAAATCAGAACAATCTTTCGTTTTCTGAACAAAAATATATTTACCTTTAAAAATAACTATCCAACTGATACATTCAGTTCTTAATACGCGTAAAATATTAAAGTGGCTGATAACCTTTATCTGGTCACTAACTTTAACCCCCCCGAGAGCAATACTTTTCTAGTAGCCGTAAGTAAGACCAGCCCTTAAACCCATGCTTAAATGATCACGTGGAAAATTACAATTTTAAATTAATCGAAGTCGTAGTAAACTACTGTTCCGCGTAGGCTTGACCCTTTCCACTCTTCATGAAAGAGGGAATCAGGTGGTCGAGGGGAAAGATGGGGAGCCCCTGCTCAAAACACAATCGTCTAAACGCATCACACCCTGTATTGAAAATAGCTCAAATACCTCGTTCAGGGTGTTTTCTGCATTGGTTGTCCTGTAGCTTGTTCAAGATGTTCTATGAAAGATTGTTTACGAATAGCCTACCTGTAAAAAAAAAAAAAAAACAGGGACGTTACTCTAGTTTGGATGTTTTATAAACAATATTGGTGAAAACTGTTTATTTGTTAGTGACCTAATTAAAAGTAATAAAAAGTTGTATGTTTGAATAATGATTTCGAATACGACACGAAGAATATGAAACTATACAATAAACCAGATTACAGACCTCATTTCATATAAATACATTATTGAAATAAAAATCGAATGTATTGGTCTTGACTGAATGAATTGATTTGGGTGACCGACGACAGGTCTAGAAGGAAACTTATCCTACTTCGATACCCGGCAGTGTCTAAGTATTTTAAAAAAAAATTTATCCCCTAGATTGATCATTCGGTGTTGTATGTGATGTTCTAAGTTATATTAATTACTAAATTGTGTGATATTAATCATGTTTAGAAAGTATACGCTAAATATCCCAATAAAATATTTGACGATAGTAGGAAAATTATCACTAAATATTGTTCACTCATAATGCTAAAATAGTAGCTAGTAAACATTAAAATTTCCCTCTGAAGAAATATTCTGTCTTGGGGAAGTTGTCATTTATTCGTAGGTAAACACGTTACGGTTACATAAAACATTCGTGAGAATTAACCTTCCCCCCTTTCTTCTCGTTGCCATCCAAAAACATCAGGATTAAGCTCTGGGTTCCAAAATTCCTTCTTTGTACAACCGAAAAAAACCTTTTCTTTTAAGAGTGCAAGACATGTCTTAAGCCTTCGCTCTGTTGAGTTGAAATAATAAATCCATTTATAAACAACAGCTTCGTACAGTACGTTCATAATAAAATTTTGGTGGAGCTATTATGCAATATAATAAAGCCAATCTTATCCGATTGACATGCCATTTAAAAAATATTTGGTTTTAAAAATGTCCGCACCGAAAGGGATCATGTCCAGACCAAAATAAAAATTGAAAAACTTATGTTTTAAAGGAATGAATTATATTTTATTTTTTAAAGGATATATTCTATAGAAAATATAAGGTATCCAATGATAAAAATTAAGAATTATATGATTTTGGAGTCAAGCTTTCTTAAATTTTAATAGGGTAGTTTTTAAGTTAAAATAGTGGGGGGAAATTTTAAAAATAAATGACTAATGAATAAACAAATAAAGTGTGGGTTTTTTTATTGTGAAGTAGAGCACCCAAAAGATTAAAAAAAAATTTAAAAGACAAGAACTGGCTAGATAAACAGTTTTTTTAAACAAACCAGAGCTTTAAAGGAAATTAGTTTCTACACTTATGTACATACACACATTCATAGCTACATACATACATAATACTTAGGCCTACATAGAACTTACATACATACATACATACATACATACATATATAATACATATTATATATATATAAAATTTTTATATCACACAAATTAAGATCTTTAATCACGCCGTTCCCTTGCGGGGTAGGTAAGAAAATGTGCTTATAGCTAAAAAAACAACTCCCTATTTAATCCATTCTCCTTAATTTACTCTCCCCTTCCCTATCCTTGAACACTCCCTTCACTTCAAAAACATCCAACATCAAGTCATACATGATTTGTTTTTAAAACTCTTACCGTTTTTTCTTTTTCACATATCCAGCCACGTCTTATTGACCTACCTCTTCCTTTCAATCCACACACTCTACCTTCATATATTTTCTTTGTCACTCGATCCCAATCATCCTCTTTAAAATGCCCGAACCACATAAGATTACTCTTTCACAGTGACCGTATTTTGGAAAAATTATTCATATTTTAAGGAAGTCCATATTTGAAACTTTTTCAGCACCGCGTCTTATTACCCGTTCGAGTTATAAAGCCTATTTATTAATTACAATACTGTGTTGGGATGAGGAAGATTAAATTTAGAGGAAGTTTACCATCATTTTCGTGGAGGCAGAGTGGAAAATCACATAGGGAAAACCACCCTCTATAAACCCAACCCGGATTTCTAACCCTGATATTCTGTCATTTACAGTCCAGTCTACTTCAAGAGTAGCGCCTTAAATCATGCGGCCACCGAAGCAGGTGACACCTATTTCTATGAAACACAATAATTATACTTTTAATACTAAACAAGTCTTGACAAGTTTTTGTCAACAAATCTATTTTCTTAAGTTAGTATTTTTTTACAAACGCCTACAAAGTTTCAAAGCCACTATTCAGTTAAAAGAGACCGTAACCAAAGCAGGGAAAGATAAACCAGAATATGTTTGTGAAAGCATTATTGTACACAATGAAACACCCCCATTACAACAATTATCTGTTAAAAATAATTAGAAAATTAACGTATACAATATATTTTATGTTAAGGTACGTCCATTCTGAAATAGAAGGTCGACGAAAGAATGCATGCAAAATAAAAAACAAACAAATTAATAATGGTTTTGTTTTGTGTTGTTGTTTTAGAGTATTATAAGTTGGCAATGCTACAAATATTTTCATTAGACTGGGACTTAATAGCAAAAAATGATAAATACGTATTTTTAGTTTATTTTGTGTTTTTTTTTATTCTAATGCCAAATGCCTTAAAATCAATTTTAAAACAAATTCAGTCGTGTTTACAAATAATAAATCGTGCATCTGTGATCAAGATAACCTTAAGTACCCAGTTTGGACTGTAAAAATTCTCACGTCAATTACGGAAAAAATAATTAATTTGAAACAAAAAATTCACGATATTATCTGTTAAAAATAGGGAATTAATGATTATTATAGAAATATGAATCTATACATTTCCAAGACATACTAAAATATATTTTATTGATTTAAATTGTCTACAAAAAATCTGTTAAAAAATTAGAATGAACAGGTTTAACCAAAATTATATCAAATATTTATTTTCCTTGGCATATTTCAAAAATAAAAAAGGAGAGTTATTTTTGTGATAATTGTGTGTCGAAGAGAACTTTTAAAATAAACCCCCGCGTTACTTCCTGGCTCTGTAGAGTAAACCGTGAAAGGAAGTCGAGGGGTCAGGTAAGGTCGTCAAGCGGACCAGTGGCGTGAGTTGGGGTGGGGACACGCTATCCGCCAATTAGTGGACAAGTTAGGCCGGGGGAAAGCGGGGGGTCAGCGAACAAAGTTGATCAAGACAACCAAAAACCAACACGGACGGCACCAATCCGTTAGGAAAAGATTTGTTTTCACCTTAAGCCCGACTAAAAAGTACAAAATAAATTATTTGTTAAAAAATATTAAGACAAATATATCTACCGAAGAGTAGAAACGCGTTGCAGACGTTGCGAAATCCTAGATTTTAAGAAGTAATTTAAAATATTATTCAGGCCAAAATTATTGCGAAAGGTATCAACTTGGCCTATAGAAATTAAAAACCCTTAAATTTAAGTATAATTTTAATCAATGTGATAAAAATTTGATATTAGCTTTTTTCCAGTGACATTTCACGAGAAATGTCGTGGTTCTTAGCTAAAAAGAAATCGTTAGAAACATAGATCTAGCATTCCTAAAACAAAAAAAATCATTATTTAAAAGTATCACTACATAAAATTCCTAGGTAAATGAAGAATGCTTAAAGTTGGGTTTTTAAACTTAGGAACTGCCATTTACATAGTAAATACAATATACATTATGAAAATATTTCCTTTTAATTAAGCAGCACCTTTGATAATATTTAAGTAGGACGTATCAGTGCAAAACGCAGAATTGAGGCCCCTGGCCCTGTCGAGTGCAAATCCAAAACCTATTTGTGGGATGGTGAGCAGAGGGGGAAAAAGGCGTGGCATGGCTTCACAACCGACCAAAGTGTCCCCTTCCGCGCTAACAAGGACAGATAGATCACGGAAACAGTAGATGGCGCTAGCTAACGGACAGATCTTTCGGAAAAATAATACATTTCGAAATATCAGTTTTCTCGAGAACGAGTGAATTTTTTTATAGCAATATTCTCAACACCTCTTCTAAGATAATATATAAATGTTTATTAGGTGTTACATTTTCTTATTTTTTCCAATGTAGACGGCAGGTTTGTATTGAAAAATGTCAAAATTATTGATATTTGATCACTGTCAAAATTATAGGGTGTATATATAAAAAGTATAACTTAATTCGTTGGAAAAGAATTATAATCTCATTGGATTCTATTTTTTCATCCTTACTTCATTAACGTTTAGATTGAAGAAAATAGTTACTAGATTTAATTTTTTTTTTATCAAACTGGCGAGTGTTAAGTTATGTAGCTTATGTTTAAAACATAAAGAGTTAAGCTTGATGGTGAAATACATGTTCTGTAGCTTTCCAACCCTAGTTTTATGTGTAATAAGACACGTTTGAATCAATGTACTTAATTTTTAAGTTAACCTTTTCATTCATTCAGTGGTTACCAAACCTTGGATCACAACCCAAACGAGGGTGGCGGGAAGGTCTAGATAGTTTTTGTTTTTTCAAACTTTATGAAGTATTACATTTACGAACACTATGAACATTATGAAGAATTACTGCAATAATGTCAATAGCAAGTGTGTTGAAACAAAGTTTTGAGATCCTCCTGCACTCCAAATTTTGGACTCAGCTTAAGGACATGCCTATTCTGAATTAGAAAATGTAAAGGGTCTTTTACCTTTTCTGAAAATATATCCTACCCTGTGAACACGGGTTTTCAGCTCTTGGAACGATCAAGATCATCAGAATGATTTGCGTTGAACTCTTCCATTAATAAAGGACTCAAACTTGAGCAGCATCATGCTTGTCATTGAAAAAATATTTTTCTCTGTCACTAGATTTTTTTCGCGTAAACATAAGTAATTTTATATTTTGTAAGATTAAAAAGTTACTTCAATTGATTCAACTTAATTAATAACATCTATCGATACAAAATTAAAAACTCAAATAACTCTACACAAGAATGAAACACTATTATAGTAGCCACTGAAATAGTCTTCTTTGGTCACTTACCGAGTATTGTAAGTCTGATTTTTCTCAAATATTATTGTGTTAACATTATTTTCCAGTAATCAACTATTTTTATGACGTAGGGCCACAATAGTAGAAGAAATTAATAAGGCCTATATCGAAAATATTTTGCTTATGTTATTTACGTGAACTTTCTAAACGCATTGTTTAAGAACAACTTACCCTAGGAAAAATTACTTGTGTAGTCGGATCACCATAGGAATAACTTTATTTTGACAATTCAAAAAGTCACTAGAAACTCCTTACACCAAAACATATATTAGGCGGCTGACACTTTCTGCAGCTTATGTCAATCTTGGCACACGTAAAAAATTTGTTCGCCTAGGGAAAAATGTAGGAAAAATCTACTTTTGCTATCTTAATTCTTTAAAAAAATCTTCCAATGATGGTTCAACTAAACTAAAAAATCCACACTAGCGTCAGGAATACTAACCCGGGTAATTTGACCGAAGCCAAACATAAATACTGCAATATTAAGACAACATCTTTTAAATTGAAGTTGGTTCATGCCCTCCATTGATACACGAAGACTAGTTGTTTGCGCTCTTTCTCTCTTTCATCCCTCAAACATACAGGAGCCTCCTCCCACGTATCTCTATTCCCTTAGCGCGTTTACCGATCAGAGGTTCAGAACGTTTTATAACAATTTCCAAGTGTCAAACTGTCGAGAGACTGCCTCAGCTTCTTCATTCACAAAAACCCCTAGAATATGTTTTATTTTGTTTGCGTTGAATATGGAACGTTTCTAAGTTTGATGAAAAGAAGATATTATTATTTTTTTAAATGCAACATGTCTTACTTTTCTCATATTTACACTAAAGGGTAACGATGAGGAAGGTAAGTTAAGATGAAACCTACCCGCATTTGTGTGGAGGAGAGGGTAATTTCATGAGAGAAAATCACCGTCAGTATACCAGCCTATCTCACCCATAACCAGAAAACCAAAACCCGTACAAGGTCGTAGCGTAAGGGGGGAGCGTAGGGACCGCGAGATAAGGTAAATTGTTTTAAATTTTTATAGCAAAACATTATTTTAGGCCAAAAAATCAATTAATTCTTCAGTAGAAAAATAGGTTTAATTTTATACATATGGCGACTTCAACAGTTCTTGAATATTTGCCAAATTTCCTGAATTTAACAATGATAACTTTTTTTCTTCATTTAAAAATTTTTGTCATGTTATGCACATGTTCATGAAAATCTTCAACAATGTTGACGTCACCATGAGAAGAAAATAAAACTTTGTTTCTATTAAAGAATTAATTGATTCATTTTGGCCAAAAAAAGTTTTGCTATAACAACTACCAAAAAATTAGCCTCTTCTCGCGTTCCCTACATCCCTCTCCCTTAAGAGATTTTTTTCCCGGGCCGATTAAAATTTACTAGATCCCTCGATATAGATACAGAAAAAAGTATAAAAGTTCGGCCTTTCTACATTCTTTACTTGACAAAAATTGTATTGGATCAATTTATTAGAGTTTTTATTTTAATATAATTAGTTTAAAATTTATTAAAATATTTTATACATGTTAAAATAGTTTAAAAGGGTCTTACACTATATATTTTTTAAATATAATATTGTTTCGAGTTGCATTACCTACCTAGGTGTTATACGGAGGGTGAAACGGGCTATTAAGACTAGTTAATGTGACATAGAAAAAATATGTTTGAAACATATTTGAGTATGGACAGTCGGTAATGAATGGGTGCTAAAGGAGTGCAGTTTGAAGGGGAATCCAATAAGTCAATGTGGTTGAAATTCTTACGTTGGTTTGGGTATGTTGAGAGGATGAGTGTGGATCGAGTGACGATGCAAGTATATGAAGGTAGAGCGTGTGGATCAAAAGGAAGGGGTAGGCCAAGTAGGACGAGGCTAAATGTTTTAGATGAATGTGCAAAAAAGAGAAACATGAGTCTTAATAATAAAAAGGCATGTATGACTCGGTGTATGGATGTTGTTAAAGCGAAGGGCGTGTGCAAGGATAGGGAAGTGTGGAGAAAGATAGTGAGTAAGGGCGGAGGGATTAGGTATATATGTATGTATGAGTAATATTAATTTTGCAAGAACCCTTAAAGAACTAAAGTAACTATAGTATTTTACAAATTCAATACATTCATTATATTTTATCACCAAATAAGTTTAAATCCGACGATGAAACGCAAAGCTACGGGAGAGGAAGGGGTAATAAATAAACCAACAAAGTAAAAATAAAAGTTTAAGAAATGCTACGCTGTCGCTCCTTCCCCAAACTTACTGCGTTTAATACTGTTTTCCCAAAGTTCTAGTTGAGGGTTTTACTTCAGAGAAAACTATGACTCCCCAATTCACATCAACCGAGGGTAAAAAGACACAACGAAGCGTAGGGAGGCGCGTTGAAGTAGGAGAAAAGAAATAAACCCAGAGAGACCTGGTGTTTTGATGGGGAAATTATTCCGGTGACGATTATGTCGCGACTGGTGAGAGAAACAGACAATATCTATAGACAGAAAAACATGCGATAAAAGGACTTGTGGAACGCAGAAAAACTGCGAGAGGATATAAAGGTGTGGTTGTATAAAGTAAGTACAACTAAATTAAGAGTTAGTGCGAGGGAAAAAAAACGATTAAGAGAAAAAATTCAAACGAAACCAATAAAAAGCATCATAGAATAATTTCAAAAAGGCAAATTAAATCAAGAAAAATGAGGAAAATAAGATTAAAGAAAAAGTTGGGGATATAAAATAATTAATTGCCAGACGTACTTGATTCTGTCGGTTTGAATTTCAATTAAAATACAAAAAAAAATGAGTGTTACGTTGCGAGTACAATTTTAAAAAGTTATTTATTTTGCCAAAAGGGACAGAGCTGACTTATTTAAATTTCTGTAGTTTGATTTAAAACCAACTGAGTCGCAAAGACAAAATGGTGTTAAGAGAGTAATACCGATGAGAAAAAAGCACATAATAAAATGAAAGAGAATAAAGAGAGTGAAAGTAAAGGGAGTCGGCCAGAGTGGGGTGAGGAACATGAACGGATCTTGTGTATCAGATGATTCAGTGCGAGGTGTATTCTTCGATGGTAGGGGAGGTGCAAAGGGACTTTGGGATCCGAGCCAAAAGGTTTTAATGGGACTTGACAAACCTCTTCTCGTTTCCCCCCACCCCCTACCAACTCCCATACCCGTTTCCAGTCCAATGCCATCGTTGGCAGAAGTGCCTTCCCATTTCTTCTCACAGGCTCTAAACGATCGCAAAAGGATCGTCGTCGGCAAGAGACGAGTTTAGATCCGAGGCGTCACTCAATCTAGTGTTATAACAACACACAACATTAGGTAAACTATATATTTAACTATACTCTATTGTTCATGCGATTAATAAACGTGGAATTAAAAATCAAAAATGTAAGGAACTTTAAAAAAATAACATTATTTAATGTTAAACCCAAAGATGCGCGCGCTATGGGATCAACTTTGTCTAATCTAGTTTACCGTTTATAGAGGCGTCAGAGTTGAATCCGCTGGGTTTTAGTGAAGGTGGTATTTTCCTTAATGGTTCCCCAATATCCCTTCACCAAATTCGGGTAAATTTTCTCCAAAGTTCACCTTCCTAATATTGACCCCATTACAGTAAACTAAATGCGGTAATTACGGACAAGTAGTGAAACGCGGTGTAATAAAAAGACATACAATGAATTTGAAGTTTTTAGGGTAATTAAAATTTCAGCCAATTATGTTTACCCCAACTAAATAATAAATATATGTATTAATAGTAAAATATTAATTATCTAGAAGAGATGTAGCTTGCTAATAAAACTCAACATAGCCTTTATACGATTTGCTTTATTTGTCGAAGTTCAAATTACACGTTTTTTGCGTTTAATCTGTAACTTATTTTAATATTTACTAAAAAGTTTTTTTAACTTTAGTTTCTAATATTTAAGCTAAAAGATACCAAACTAAAATTTAGAATATTTAAAATTTTAAAATTTTGGGTTTATTTTTTTGTTTGACACGGCAGGCAAAATGTGGTTTAAAAATATGTAATATTAATTTAAAAAAAATGTAGGTATAATGGAATACTATCAGAATAGAATTAGAAAGATCGATGGCATAGACTTAAAGAAAACGAACTACCTTCCTTGACAAACAAGACCGAGACAACAAGAATAATGCACAAGAAAGAAATATAGTTGCCATTTATTAGCTTCCGCTCGTTCATTCTCTGGAGGGGCCCCGCGTGAAAACATGCTCATTTGCAGGGCCTTGTCGATCATGAATCATGCTCAGCATGGGGCCTACTTTGCTCATGTATCAAACTGTCCCAGGCAGGACCGGTTAACTGGATCACTTGTATTTTTGCGAAGTATACTTGAGTGAGGAGTTGAGAAATAAAAGCACAAGAATAATAAGACCCTGATTTAACAACTATTTAAATGCTGAGTTGTGGGCCCGGGTTGGATATTTGGTGGGTTTTTTCCTACGGATCTTATTATCCATCCAGGATATATTAATTTTAAATAAGGTAATGGCCAATGGGATAGAGAAAAGACGGTGAGATTGATAGAAATATAAAATCCGTACTTTCGTTGGGGGATAGGAGAAACTGTTGTTTATAACAACATCCCTAGTACACCAAACCGGTAGGTATTCAAACCCGATATCCCCACCAGCAGAAAATCAGACAAGATGAGCTGGCTTTCAGCCCGCGTTCCCCCAATGCACGTACCTTGTTGAGATTAAAAAAAAAACACGATGCTAAACCTTTGCGAGTGAAGTGAATACAAAAAAACTATATTCATAATTATTTCACATTTTTCAAGATTGTTATGATAACGTTATTTTAAGCTTATATTTCGTAAGTGATTTTTTGTTATATCGTCCACATAACGTACTATGATAGGCCATATATTAGATTAAATATTTTAGTAATAATGTTAGCATACAATGGAAAAACCAGGTAAAATACTAATATTTATGGCCAGAAAAATCAGGAACTAATTTCTTCAAGTTTATTTAACCTGGTAATTCGGGCCTTCCTTCATGTTGATATCGTCAAAAGTACAAACCTTTCTGTTAACTCATTTAGAAAAAAAAAGAAGAACAAAATTTTACTATGACAGTGCTTTTATCTGTCTGGGAAATTTTTAAACCCGTAAAATTATGAACCAAAATGTTTATAACTAGAAACGTAACTGTAATTTACTCCATCATCTGAAAGCCATATTTTCTTTTTCGGAATTATTTTTAAATATACAAAGAGCGTGAAAAAATATTTGTTTGGATGTTTTAAACCTTTTAAAATAATTGAAGATATTTAATCAAATAACCAAATGGAAGGCTGTACGGATATTAATTAATGTTTTCTAGCTTTACAAAAATGTTAATATTCACCTCATAGATAATAAAGTATAATTAAAATTTAGTAGATAAATGCTGGACAAGGGCTGCATATTTTTCTAAATATAACATTCCTTGTGTTTTCTTGTTTCATCAGCGATGTTGCAAACTTGTAGATCTGAGAAACAATGTATTGTAATATTTAGTAGTAATACCATTTGGTATTTTTTTTTGTGCTATACAGTAATACATTGTTTATTTTAATTTCCCTCCCCTTGGGTTGGAAGTGAGGAAAGTCTAAGGGTTTCTTGGCTCAAGCACAAATTTGCCAAAACTGGGAAGTTTTGTTATAAATTTGTCCTACACTTAATCATTACCAAAAAAATGTGTCATGTTAGGACTGTCCAAAATTAAGGGAAAGGTTTTGTTTGTAGTAAAATGCAGATATAAAAATTTTGTTTTTAAAAACCAAGGGTTTTTTAATAATTTAGAAATACTGTATTAGTAAAATGAATATTTTAACTAACAAGATTACTATACGCCTTTCATAAAAAACACTAACCCAAAAGTAAAGAGATGAAAAGTGAATGTTAAAGCCTGCACCAAAGATTTCTATTTTTAATGCTGTTTTGGAACATAAACTTTTTATACAAATAGCGGGCGCCTAAACTTTTTTGACATTTAAAAGATATCTCAATGTTTTCAATAAAAGAACCCATGAAAATGTGTGAAAAAAAACACAATTGATAAACTGTGTGGTGTGTTTGCGCGCGCGCGAGGATTTGTCTCACAATAACCTTATTTGACAGTTTAAATTTATTAAATCACTTTAGTAACCATACCATGTTAGGGTTTTTGCACGTCACATGTATCAGATTTTATTAATAATAAAGGTTTTAAAAAAAAATTTGGGTAAATTTTTATGTCAATTTTCCCCATCAAATTTTATATCAGTTGTAAAAATTCTGAATAGTATTACTCAAAGTGGAATCCGAAAGGGTAAAAAATTTTATAGGTTTGAATTGGGTGTTCATTTTTGATTCCAAAGGGGTCAGAAGTTTTTTAAATTTTGAAAGTGTGTGCTATTTTTTCACCGAATGGGAAACCAAAAAATATTGAAGGTTGTGGGTCTGAAATTAATGGTGTAAAAGCCAATACTAATATATGCGGAAAAAGTATTATTTAAAAAAATAAATAGCCAAACTATTATTTTTGCTTTTTTGTGAGGGCTACTCCTCTAATTTCATATTTGAAAAATTTAGACCCGGGGCCGGGGAAACGAACCGGGACCTTTGGGTTAGTACGCCAAGCCCTAACCATGACTACCCCGGAAAGTCCCGTGCCCAGGATCATTCTTTACTCATATTTTAAGGCAGAGTCTAGGTTTGGTATACTAACCAAAGGTTCCCCGGGGTTCGATTCCCGGGCCAGGTTTAATTTTTTAATTTTCAGAAATATTTTTTCAAACACAAACGACGCGAAAAAGAGAGGTGGGATGGGATAAGACGTCAGTCTCGTCTGTTTTTGTTTTTACTGGCGACAGGGGGGGTCTGACTTGAATTTATTGGATTAATGAGATTTTTTATTTTAAAACGCTTCCCAATTTTTATCAACGCAAATGCATGCATTTGTGTGAATTTCTGTCAACTTGGACGGTATAAGACGAACCGCACGTTTTTTAAAAAAAAATTAGAGATGAAGTGAACCCTGCAAGGTTTATCAGTAGGATAGCGACTTTGTTTGGTCCCGCTACCGAGCAAAGGAATGTCCCAAAAAGGACTAAATTAATCAATTTATACATCGTATGGGAAAACCCGTAAAAACCCCCCCCTAAACCCCGCCAAATCCGGGAGCACAAGAAATGAAGTAAGTTGTGAAACCCCAATTAATTCCTACGCTAACTTGTTTTATAAAAATCTTGTATAAACAAACCGCAACAGGTTGAGTTGAATAATCTAGCAAAACAACATTAAATGTGGGAATGCAAAGATGGAGTTCATTAAAAACCAGAGAAATAATTTTTTTTAATTTTTGAAAGAAAAATTAACGTTCACTAATTTTTAGGGGGCAAAGAAAAAATAAATATTCAAATAAAACCTTTACTTTGGGGGGCTATATTAATTTTTTTAGATGTTTTATTGTAAATTAACTCATAAACCCACGGCGACTCAGACATTAATGTTTTCCCATTTCCCGATGACTAGAACTTGAATTTTGGGAAACTTAAATCTTTTAGCCCGTAACCCACGGAACTTTTTAAAAATTAAAAAAAAAACATTTAATTTTTTTAACCCCCAAAAAAAAATTCAAAATGTCGGGGCAACTTCAAAGTCGGTGCGGATCTTTCTTTTGGGGGTCTCTTTTTGCTAAACGGTTAAGACCCATCAAAAACGGCTCTGGAATTACTTAGTTTACATCCCTTCAAAGAAAAATCACTGGGGGAAAAATGAGTATATTACACCACTATTTAAAAAAAAACATCAATCAGAGAGGGTTTCTATGTTTACAACTCAAAATTTTATAGTTAAATGGGAGATATAGGACGTGTTTTTTTTCCTAAAGGGTTAAAAATATTTTTTAATGCACGCGGATAATTTTATCAATGCTGTCGTGTGGCATCGGCAAGCGGATCTTGTTAATTAATAAAAAAGGGGAAAACCCGTTAACTTTAAAGTTTTTTTTTGTTTTAAAAGTATTTCAATTTACGTTTGGATATACTTACAGGATTGATCTTAAATTATAAATTTGGCGACATGTTTGGGCAATCCCCCCTCGATAGTTATTATTTTCCCGTGCATCGATTTACTATCCGTCTGTGCGTTCCAGGATTTTCACAAACATAAATATATATATATATGAAAAAGGATCATTTAGGGAAGTTAACCGCAATCAGGGGTAAAAAGGGAAAATAAAAACCCTCAGTAAACCTACAACTTTTAAATTAAAAATAATCACCTCTCTTTAACAGACCAACGAACTGACACATTTATCCTGTGCCCCACCGATGGGGTGGTAACATGCAAAAATTAAAAATGGGAAAACAAAATAATGCATGGGGGGACGAATTTTTTCAGGGACTACTGCATCTCGAAAAAAAGTATCTTAATTTTTTGTTCACTTTTCACCCCTGAAAATTTTAATAACCAAAGATTTCAAAAGAAATAAGAAGGCCGGGAGAAAGAAAATGTCACTAAACAAAGTTTTGTTTCTTTTTTATGTAAAAAAAAGTGATGGTAAAAAGAGGCCTGAACCAAAATCTGCCCTTTCCTCATATTCAGACAGAGAAGAGTGATAAGGTCTTGTGGGGGAAAGGGGGGAAAGGGGGGAGTAAAGACAGAGTCAAGTGAAACTCAACCAGGAGGGGTTTTTCCATAATTTTGATTGGTCCCCAAAAGAAGGCACACTTCCTTTTTTTAAAAATTCAAGAAAAAAAAAATAACAATTTTCCAAAAAATTTTCCCCCCCCGGGGCCCCCCCCCTTACCCCCATCTCCCTTTACGTCTTCACTTCTTTATTAGCTCGAGTCTTGGAGGGAAAAAAAAAACCAACCAACCAGGGAAAACGAATACATTCGTCCCAAAAAGCAACATAGACACACCCTTTTTTCCTCTTTCAAGGGGAGAAAAGAAGGGGAGAGGGGGAAACAAAAGAAATTTACAAAAATAATTTTAAAGTTTTTTTCGTAGAAGCTTTTTTACGAAGAAAACGGAAACTTTTTCCCTTTTTACCAACTTAAAAAAACGAAGTTGTAAAAAAAGTAGTTAAAAAAGGACCTGGAACTCACAACCGTTTCCCCTTTTTCAAAATTTTTAAAGGGAACCCGTGCATTAAACGGGGGTTTTTAGAGCATCAACATTAAGTTCTATACAAAATAATTTAGGGAAATTAAAAACAATTAAAATAAACTACTCACAAATTCAAGTTTTTTTAAAACTTAATTTTTCCCTGTATTTGAAAAAAAAAACCTTTTTTTTTTTTTTTTATATACAGACTATAGAGAAAAAAATCGATTTTTGAATTTCACCAACAATTTTTTATGTATCATTTGAACCTCAATCATTGTACATGCATTTAAATTAGTCAGGGGACCGGGGGTTTATTTCTGGCATGGCCCAAAAAATTTATCATGGTGAAAGTGGGTTTTCCCCTTTTAACCGTGATAAATTAAGGCCCGGGGACTGGATGTTGTGTCTGTTTAGATTTAATTGTTTTGAGTTGTGTGTTGATATAATCATTGATTCAGAAAGTGCACTTTTAAATAACTCAAATAAAAAAAATTGTTTATGTTTGACCCCGAGAAAAATTTTTTTTTGAATATTTAGTCCATTCTATCCACCGGGGGGGCCCGCGGACAAAGTACCGGGCCTTATTGTTCTAATATTTGGGTGAGGGAAAAAGCCCAGTTCAAACCTAGCCCAACGTGTTGAATGGGGTTTTTCCCTAAAAAGTTTTTCTACTTTTTCCTCTAAGAATACGAGCACTTTTTAAAAACATTCTACTTTTTTCACCCCAAGGCCATTGTGTTTTTTAAAGCGTAACCTCGACCGTAATAAGACAATAGGGGAAAAAGGGATGAAAATTAATATATTTTAAAACGGTTTTTTTTATTTTCATAATTATACCTTTAATTTGTGTTAACTTTTAAATTTTGCTATTATATTAATTTTTTTTAAAGTGTAATTTACGTGAAGGATAAGTGACAACACGCTTGAGTCATAGCAGGATTCTTTTATTTTGCGAAGAAAACGTTTCCAAAATTAAGTACAACAGTGGAAAAGACAATACAAGTTCTATAATATTTCTATGAGCAAAACTAGTTGTCAAGAAAAAGTTTTTAAAACCCCTTTCCCCGTATTAAGGTAAAAAAAAAAAAGTAAAAGTTCGCAAAAAAATAACAAGATGGATTTTCCAAATGTTTTCATTTTTCCTAATTGTTCCAACTATTCTTTTTGTCAATTTTCTTCAAATTTGGATATTTTTAAATTTATTCTTACGATTTTGTCATCCGAAAAAATAAAATATTTCAACAAGAAAACAAATAAAAAAATTTTAATTTTGAAAACGAATTGACTATTTGTTAAGTTTAAAATTGTTTATAAATGTCTTGGGCAATTAAAAAATTAGATGATTATTTCCCCACACGAAAAAACACAAATAGAAAGGGTCTCAATTTGTTTTTAAAGTATAAAAAAAAAAAATGGAATCTTAAATCTTTTCGTAAAGTTTGACAATTTAAAAAATGTTTTTTATTTTTATAGAAAAAATAATTTTTTATTAACTTTGGTGGAAAATTTAATAACGTGAATGTACTCTAAAAAAAAAAAAGAAAATATTAAGATATGAATAAGTTTATGGATATATTTTACAATTTAAATCTTAAAAAATAGGTATTATTTAAAAAAAATGATATAGCAATTTACAAAAGTGCTAGTCAATATTCAAAATTTTTTAAAATTTTTTCGTGTGCTACCCCTAAAAAACAAAATACATCTTTTTTTATTTTTCTTTTAAAATTTGGGGTAAGAGGGGCAGAAAAGGGAACATATTATTTTATTTTTCGAACAAAACGGGTTCAAAAAATTTTTGTGTGTTTTAAATTTTCTTTTTAAAATTTTGGGGTTATATATTTTTTACCTCATTAATTGTTGATGTTTTAATCTGATTTTAAAAAAAATAATTTTTTTTTTTTATTAAAATTAAAGTCATGGTTAAGCTTTTAAATATTAGATTACTCTCACGTGCCTTCCCAATAATTCATTTGGACCTACACACTGTTATGCATTTTTGAGGTTTCCAAAAAGATTTTCTTAAAACGAACAAACAAATAAAAAGTACAAAAAAATACAAAAATTTTCTAGTATTAATATTTTTGCGTTGAATATAAAAAATTGAATATTTAAAAAAATTAAACCAAAAATTTTTAGAGTAGGCTTTGAAAGTAGGCGATGTAATCTTAAGTTGGGCCCTTAAAACCCTTAAATTTTTGAAAGGGGTTTTGAAAAAATTTAAAAAACAAATATCTTCTTTTTTCGATCGGATTGAAATTTTTATAATATATTCAAGAATTTATTTTTTTATATTTAAAAATTTTTTAATATTAAACTAAGTTTTTTAAATAGTCATACTTTGGGCCGACGATTCCAATTTATTGCAACACTCCTTTTTGGAAGAAAGATTTAAAATTTTCTTATTTTTTATTGTAAAAATACCAGGTTTTTAAAATTTATCTCAAAAAGTAATAAAAATGTTTCATTTCTTTCTCAAATTAAGGCGATACGCGTTTGGGTTTGATTGAATATGTCATAATGTCGGGTCTACTGTTGTCAAAAAAATTTAATGTACAATATTTTAAACAAAGTATTTACGGCACACCTCCTTTCCCTGGGATTTAACGATTTTAAATTTTAATTTAAAATAATTGGCATTTTTTGTTTAAACTTTTTTTTATTTATCAAAAAATTTTTAAAATTTAAAAATAAATTGCAAATTTTTTTGCTCAAACTCGGGATTTGAATTCCCGGCGTGATATTTTTAAAAATAGTTTCCCAATCTTCCTTACCAAATACAGTGTACTTTTCCTTTAAAATACCGCCTTTATCCTTACCTCTATTGTAATTAAATGCGAAGCACCCGGTCAGGGAGTGAGAATTAAAAAAACAAAATTTTTTGTATATTTTGAATTAGAGGATGTGACCCGCTTTACTTGGAAAAACATTTGTAAAAAAAACCTTAGTAAACCGATAGCGTTCAAAACCCCGACCCCCCCTGTCACGGGCAGTCTATTTAACACGAGATGACCCCTTAACCAGGGCGGCCCCGAAAGCGGGTAAATAAAATTCTTTAGTAAAATATTCTTACTGAAAAAATCGTTAATAGATTACTCTGCAAATTAAGGGACAATTAATAAAAAATAATAATAAAATAATAACAACAATAACCCTAAAACAGTCACGTACAGAAAAAAATTGCTTTCCTGAAAAATTACACTCCTTTTACGCCACTTATCCACACGTTTTCCACTATGGCTAGCTCAAAATAATTTTAGGCCATAGTATCACCCGTAAAGAAAGATTACTATTTTTGAGGGTAAACGGAGTGTACCGGGAGGTTTAATTACCACAAAAAAAATTATATTTATAATCTATAGTTTTTTTTTTGCATTTTGTCAATCGACAACGCAACAAAAATTAACACGACCCCCCCTATGTCATTCGCTCACAGCTTCCACTACGGGCCCCCGGGTCTGTCAGGCGTCATCCGCCCGGCTAAAAACGAGGGGAAATAAAAAATTGGAGTCAGGGGGGGTTGATACAAGAACATACGGCCAGTAATCAAAAAAAACCGCTAACCAATCAAAAACGAAAAAAAAAGTGATACTTCACACACAGGAGGAAATACTAGGGAAAAGGGTGAGGGGGGAAAAAAGGGGGGGTTAAAAAAAACAAACATAAACTGCCCCCCCTCCCCCACCAGAAAAACAACCCTCCTCCCGCCACACACAACACACACAAAAACAATATTTTCAGAGAGGAAAACGAGAGAATGTATAAAAAACCCCCAATCGGGTTTGTGGCTCTAAAACAAAACTAATCAGACACCCGGGAGGCAACAGCGCTGTAACGACAACACGGAACTAACTTTAAACCCCTATGCTACAACGGTACGACCACAAAAAACTTTTTTTTTTAAGAGAAAAAGGGGGGAAAAAGGGATGGAGGGTTTGTGACCGTTAACTATACACAGACACGAACCCGCGAGTGAGGACTTTATTTGTCCCGGTTTTTTTTCTGTTTTTTTCGTATGACGATGACCTTGGGTCCGCAGATGGAAGGAACAAAGGGGAGAGGAGGTTTAACGACAAAATTTAAAAAAAACAGAGTCGGAGAAAAAGAGAGGGGGTGGGCCAAAAGAGGTCACGGAAAAGGATCGATGTTGTGCTTTACTCTTATTTATTTAAAAAAATACAAAATAGGAACGGGGGAAAAACAAGAATGAGCTCCACACAAAAAATTACTCAAAAAAAGCGAATCACGTGAAATTTTTGTAATGCGAATATGTTCCCTTTTCACGACATCCTTTAAAATATCGGAAATTCGTGAATGCGCCCGTCTTTGCAAAGTCTGCTAAGGGGCACGAACCAAACACAATATAAAAACAATTTAATGGGACAAAGCAAAAGGGAAAGGCGGGAGGGGGTCCCTTTTTTTAATCAAAATGAGTGTGCTAATCTGTTAAGACAACTGAGACCTTTCAGTGCACTTTGGATTTTTGGTTAAAAGAGGTCTGTCTATTTAGATTAAAAAAAAAAGTATTTTTGGGGTCCAAAATGGCTTTTTGAGAAAAAAAAGTTTTTACCTGGAATGTGTTGTGTAACGTGACTTCCCCCCATTCTTCACATAAACTTCAATTTTTTTGAAAATGTTTTAATTCAAACCTTAAAACTCACGCGGTTACATTTATTGTTTTCCCCCTCTTTTTAGAGTAATTTACATAAAATAAATATATATATTTTTGTTTACGGAACGTAGAAAAAAGCTGTAATAATTTTAAAAAAATAATTTTTTTCTCGGAAAGGACAAAAATTTGAAAATTTAAAAACTGACAAAACATTAGAATTAATTAAAAAAAAAATTTTAGATGCCCCCCTGAGCGTGACAATGTAGTGATATTTTTTTTCATCAAAGTAGACCAAATTATTTTCAATGATCCGGGTTTTCCCAAAATTTTCCCAATAAAAAATTTTTCCCATATTTTTCAGGGGCTTTTTTTAGAAAAAAATCCCCTTTTTCCAACCCCCTTTTATATAAGGGAAAGGGTAAAATTTTTTTTCTTAAAAGGACTAAGTGGGTGTTATGTAATTTTGTTTAGGGGCATAAATTTTTGACCTGAGGGACAAAATATGCTTCCATTATACAACCCAATGTTTCAAGGAAAAATGGGAAGGAGTATTTAAGAATGTTTTGTATAACATGCTTTAAAAATAATTAGTTTGCTTCAACCTCTATGCGAAGACTTTCTATTTAAATCAACAAAAAATATTTCTATTTATTTAGTTTTATGTAAATCTGTATGTTCCCGGGTTTTTTTTTTAGACACAAAAAACCCCCGTTTCCCGGTTTTTCCCGCGGCTTGGAAACCCCGATAGTAATCAGTTTTCCTAGTAAAAAACGGGTAAAAAAACAGATTTAGAAACTTTTTTACCGCCTTATGGAAGCTCTATGTTACCATGAGCATTTAATAACTCTTTTAATACCATGTTACCAAATAATCTTGTATTACACAACCACCTTATTATAATAAAAAATAATATAATATTAAAATTTTTTTTAAAAGAGTTTAACATTCGCCAATATTTTTAAAAGATATTTCACATTCATTGTAAAATAGCAAGGTAAATATTTTTCTTTTTCTAATTAAAACGCACCGTACAGTCAGTAAACCCCCAGTGCATTTTATAGAAGAATTCAACGGATGAAAAATAAAACTAATTAGCCCTTTAACCCGACGAGCCCTAAAGCGTTCGAACGAAGTTTACATGGTTACGTTGGCGAGAAGATGTAGTTAGAACCCCCAACCCCATAAAAAAAAAAAAAAAAAAGGTGGGGCACATGCTATTTGTCCATCTTTTTTAGGGCACCAAAATGTTTTTAAATTTTTTCATAAAAACTGGGGGTAGGTTGGGGCGAGTATTTTTTTTTTTATTTAGCACCACGTCTTACTACCCGTTTGGTTTATAAGCCTAGTACAATCACACTAGTGGGTTTTTGGGGTTGGGGAAAGTTTAATTAAAAGAAAATTATCCCCCATTTGCGTAGAAGGAAAGGGAAAACCTTTGAGGGAAAAACCCCCCCGGCGTACCCACCCGTTATCGATCTTTATCTCCCCGTCTTCGTCATATATCCCAACAAGAGAGTAGGCGTTAGACCACGCGGCACCAAAAACTGGTAAGGTGAGTAAAAACATGTGAGGCAAAGGGAGGGGGGGGGGGAGGGTAAGGAATTGGTAACGCCCTTTTTTTTGACCTTTAATGTGTTCAATTTAAACCCTTTAAACACAAATGAGTTCCCAACTTCAAAAACGGGTTTGAACTCGCTGTTTTAGGCATAAAAAAAATTCTAAAATTTTCACAAGTAAATAATGTATAAAAAAAGATAAAAACAAAAAACTAGTCTCTATATAAATGAACAAATTTTCCCTGGCTTATACACAGGCTCCCAATAAACAATAATTAAAATCTTTTGTCTACATTGGTACCGTGCATAAACTATGGATCCACATTATCGGCTGGAAGAACAAATGTAATTAATCAAACAAACGTGTGTATATAAATACATTCAAAAACTTACAAACTAACCTAACTCTAAAAACAACAAATTTAATCCCTCTATTGAAAGAAACCCAGTTTTAAACCGTGATAAATGTTTCGGCCGATCGGGGGGTTAGTTAAGTATTTTAGGGCGCTACCGAAAGCTAGGCAGAGACAATATAAAATAAAACCAAGGAACTTTTTCCACGTAAACGAGTCTGCCATCAAATAGCTTTGTTTTAACAATTTCTTAAATGTGTTTTTGGGCTTTATCTCGGCTTTGGAAGTCAAATGGTATAATCAACATTAAAATAAAATTTTAACGTATACTATAAAAAAATGAAACTACTGTAATGTGACGGGAACGCGATATAAACTTTTTTTCAAAATGTCCCATCCGTTTAAAAAACAGTTGCATTTCATAGGTTGGCGTTTACATACTAAAAAGTGTACTTATAGTCTAAAATTTTTAAAACAAAGGGAAAAAATTACTAAATTACTTTTAAGTTTTAATACGTCCATTAAAATTATCTATAGCTGTCACTTTTATGTACATTATAAATAGATTTTAGGCCCGTCTAACAGGTTGATTATAATACAACTAAACTAACAAAAAAATACCTTCAATTATTAATAAGCGCATTGAAGTTTGGGGTTGTTTTTTAAAACAAATGTATTGTCAAATTTAAAACTAATAGTGGATAAATTAGAGTGAAAAATTAATATATTTTTATTGAAAAAAAAAAAACTAAAACAAAAACTCCAGGTTTCCCTCCTGGGTCTAAAACAGTGTATTTAACCTGGGGTAACATTTTGCCGTGGGAAAAAACGCAAAATCTAAATAAAAAAAAATTTTTTAAAAAAAATTTCTATGTAAAATATTATGTTACATTTTTTTGGATGTAATTTATTTTTAAATTTTTTTCAAGGTAAATTTTTGAATTGATAAATTGTATTTTTGCATCAACAA
>JBCFYV010009917.1:0-33781 GCA_039000515.1 Timema cristinae
ATGATCCTTGAAGGACCCTTGTGAAAAAAAATTAAACCCCTACAACTAGCCCTGGATCACCCTTGGGCTAGACGTAGTTAAGGGGTTTTATCTGAAAGTCAATGCCAGGTCTGAATTTCGCAGCCCGTGCGTGTGCGAGGGAGGTGGACTTGATGAATAGTCAAGACAATCACCCATATAGAGAGGAAATCTGGGTAAAACTGAAAATCGCCTAGTCCTCTTTTACTCTGTCATTTTCTTCAAGAGACAACACTCTCGAGCAACAGAAGGGTTGTAAAATTATTTTGGGGGAGGAAAAGAGTTTTTAAAGAAAGAAAAAAATATAAAAGGGCATTGTATCTTCTTTTGCTTTTTTGGGGTTTTCTTACAGGCGCTGGACTGTTGTCTTTTTTTAAACCCAAGGTCTGGAAAAAGGTGGCCTTTTTTCCCCCCAAAGTAAAATTGCCATTTTGTAGTTCATAAAGAACATATCTATTTTCAGAAAATAAAAAAACTATATTTTATACTTTCCTAATCCATCAGTAAAAGTAATATAACCTAGAGAAAAAAAATGATTGAACTTTATTTTGTGAAAGTGTTAGAATCTATTTTTGGCCCCCATGCCCCGTGTAACAAATCACCATCTTTTTAAACGTCAAAAGCTTTTTTAAAATCGTGGGGGGAAAACCCAATAATTTTAGGGCCATTGTGTAATAGTAAAAACGCTTTTAAAGTTGAATTGACATTTTCTAACGAAGAAAAAAAAAAAAAAATTTAAAAGGGTTTTAAAACCCTTAAAAAACTTTTTAGCAAAACATGAAAACAGTCACAAATGATTTTTTTTTTTTTTTTTTTTTTTATTTTTAAAAAGGGGTTAATTATGTTTAGTTAAAAAAAATCGTTCAAATTTAATTATTTAAAAAAATATATATTTGGGTTAAAGGGCCCCCTTTTCCCCCTTGAATTTTTTGTGGCTTTTTGAAGTGGTAGAGATATGTCACGACTTTAGATCCGCATGATCTCATTGATTTAGAAGTTGAATTGGTAGGTAACGTTAAAAAACTGTATCTAGACTGGGGACAATGCCCCACATCTCGTCCAAAACACTAATTTATATAATGTAAAAGGTATTAAATTTTTTTCATTCATATAATAGCAAAAACAATTTTAGTTTCCTAGTTTAAAAAGGCAGCAATGTTAAATTTTTTTTAATATATTTTTCCCAGCATATAATTTTTACAAAGGAAAAACGCTTTTTTTAAAAATCTAAAACAGTCTTAAAGTCTTCATTACATTTTGATTTTGGAATCAATTTAAAGATTTTTTTTTAAGAAAAATTTATTTTGGGGAATTGTCCCCTTTAAAACACCGTAGTAACGCGTGTGCCTACTGACTAATCAGGGGGTTCAACCCAGGCATGTTGAAAGTATATCTTTGGGTTAGTTTTTATCGGTGGAGAACTGGGTATGTTTTTGCTCTAGACTTAGTTTTTTTTGTAAAAAAATCAGTGGTTCAAAAAAATGTACGAAAAAAAATTTCAAAAAAAAAAATATGTGGTCGAAATTTATAAAAAAAATTTTTTCCATTTTTCATTTCAATTGTAGTGCACCTTCATTTTTTAAACCTTCTCACCCTTACTCATTATGAAATGTTTTAAATTAGGAAAGATGCTGATATCGAAAAAAAAAAAAAACTTAGATAGGCCAAAGCTTGCTGACCACCATTAAATTTTACACTACTGAAAACAGCGGGGAATTTAAATATGTAGGCTTTTTTTTAAAAAAGAAGGTAAACCTTTTAGCTATTGTTTGTGTTGTGTTCTTTTTTTAGTAAATCATACATTCTTTTTGGGTTTTTTGTTTTATTTTATTTGTTTTCATCCCCCTTACTACCCTTTAGGGGTACATGCATGTGTATTAAATTTGCTAACTAGTAGGGATGGAATGGTTCAATTTGAGGAAGTGACTCACTTTTCGTGAAGGGAGAGTGAAAAAGTTTATGAAATCCCACCTCAGTACAACCAGCAAAATGCAAAACCCAAGTTTTTTGGGCGTCTGCGGCAGTCCAGTTTTTTCAAGGCGATGCCTTAAAGTTTAGACATGGGGGAACCAAAGCAGTTTTTTGGTTTTTTTTGGAAAGATTGTTATAGAATTTTGATGTAATCAATATGTTTTCTATACCAATAAATATTTTTATTTGATAATATTTAAGTTATGTATATATTTTTCTGTTGTAAACTTCCTTTTTTCTCAACTTACACACAGCCTACAGGATGAAAAAGGTTCTCAGGGTAGGATTTTTTTTTTTTTGCACTTTTTCAAAGCATACCGTTTCGCTAAAACACATGGTTTTTTTTTAATGTGATTAAAATAAGTTGCTTTGAATGACTATAATATGTCTAAGGGTAGCGTTTTTCCAAGATGGATGTATTTTTCAAATGCTGATTTATCATTTACTATTTTGCTTTTCAAGAGTCCTTACTAACAATATTTTTATTTTAAAATTCCCAAAAATTTAAGTAATGCCTCTAACAGATTTTTGAAGTGATCTTCCACGGGCCCAAATTTTTTTAAAAATTTAAAAGGCTTTCAAAACCATTAGAGTTTTTATAGCAAGAAAATTCTTCAAAATTAAAACCATTTTAAATTTTATTTGAGGGGCCCTTCCCTCGATTTATTTTTTGATGACCCTAGAAGCTATTAAGGTGGGGCAAAAGGGGTGCGCGAGTAATTTTACTTTTTTAAAAGAATTAAAAGTTTTGGCCCAAAATAAACAAAAAAATTTTCTCCATAGCAACATAGATTTTAGTTTTCGGCACATGCTAAATAAAACAGTTTGAATATCTGTAAAAGAGTTTTCCTGGAATTTGTCAAAATTTTTTTCTCTTTATTTTAAAAAAGTTTTGACAAAATTCCAGGACACTTTACAATATTAAAGATTGTCGTTTTAACATGTGCGAAAACAAACTCTATGTTGCTACGGGGAAAAATTGATTTATTTTGGCCAAAAAACTTTCAATTCTATAAAACTGTAAAAAAAAACTTGCTACCCCTTCTACTCACCTTAAAGCCTTCAAACTGATTTTTTCTTACAGTTACTTTATTCTAGAAGCTATGGGGTTTTGTGGTCTTCTCCATTTAATTTTTTTGAAAATTTAATGCACATAGAATCATTTTGATTCTATTTAAGGAATCTTTTAGTTTAATATTAAATCGTCGAGTGTGTGAAATGTATCTGGGAGAGAAAACTTTTTCTAGGGGGGGCTTTTCTTTCCCATGGGCATCCCCCCCCCCCTTCCCCGTGATTCCCCCGCCATGACCCAAGTTTTTTATAAGAATATATTTTTATGCTTTTTTTAGGGAAGCTATTCAGAGTGGGTCCTTTCCTGGATTTTTTTTTTCCATTTTTTATATTTTTTAAGGCGTAAATCAAATTGGAAGTTTTTAAGCTATTTTTAAATTGTAATAAGAATTATATGCACCCTTCTCACCTAAGCAATGATTTTTTACAGCTGTGGTGTGTGTCGTGCGTGCTGGCCTATAAACAAATATTTGAAAGAAAAAAAAGGGGGGCCTACCTGTGCCCTTCTGTGGACCGTCTATAGAAAAAAAACTGGATTTTAAATTTCTCGGTAATTGAAAATTGCATAAACTAGCTAAAAATTTTGGTATTTGGGGAAAAGCATTAGTGACAGAAATGAAATTTTTCAAAAATGAAATTTTTTTTGGTTTCCCTCACTTTAAATTTAATATTAATAGTGTCGAACATTAAAAATAGTAATTTTTGCCAAGTTTAATGGGACACTTTTTTTGTGGCTAACTCAAGAAAGGGGTAAAGGAACCCCCAATAAAGGCCCCCCTGATCAATTATCGGAATTGGACTCCCAGAGTTTTTTCTAATTGGTACAAGTCAATTAAAGTGTTTTTATTTTTTGGGCCTAGGATGTTTTATTAGTTTGCTAGTTTTAGATAAGTTCACTTACACAAAAAAATTTATTGAAAAAATTTTTGTTTAGAGATAAAATATAATAATAAAATTAAAAACCCTAATTGTTTTGAAAATTTTTACAACAAGTTTATTTTATTTTAATATTTAGTAAAACCCAAATGTTTTTTTTTAATGTTTTTATTTAGTATTGTTTAATATTACAAAAAATGGCAATTTCCATTTTTTTGAAAGTGATTTTAAAGGGTTACTTTACAAAAGGGTTTAATTTTCAATTTGATTTTCCCCCGCTACTATTTGAGATACGAAATACTCGAACTGTATTTTTTTTGTCTTTTAAAAAAACAAATATTTTATTCGAAACATATTTCAAAAACCCAATAGTTTTGAGATATACAAATAAAAAAACATAAATTTTGGAGATTTTTTTAAATTAAAATTTTATTATGCTCTTTGGGGGGAAAAAGTTGTTCCCCTTTTTTACATTTTGAAATGTTCTAAATAATCTTTGCCAGGGTAAGGTTTTTAAATGCTGCAGTGAAAATTTTTTCCTTTAGACCTTTGGTGGGTGTTTCGTAAAAATATGGGAATCTTTTATTTCGTTTCACAACTATTCCCAAAGTTTTTAGAAAAATAAATCCTTTTTTAAATATGAGAGATGGAGAAAAAAACTGTGCGGTGCACCGGCCCGTACCATTTATTTTTAATAAGTAGGTAACGTTGATTGAAGGTGTGTATTTTTAAGTTTATTTATTTTCCCAAATTTTTGCAATTACCAAATTTTTTTAACAACTAAGATTATTTCCATTTCTTTGAGAATAAATTAACGAGTGGTTTTTTGGTACAGTGACTAAAAAACGCTCACCCCAAATCGATCCCTTTTTTCATTTTTGCTACTTTGTTTTTTTTTACTTTGGGGGTGAATCTACAAAAAACTTTTTCAATCGCTAAAAATTTTTTATAAAGTCCCCGGGTGTTTTTTATAAAATTACCTCATCATGGTTAAGTTAAAAAGTAATAAAGGTTTGATTGTTTTGAGTTAGTTTTTATATTATTCAGCTAACTTATAGTTTTATAAAATCAAGGAGATGTAAAAAATCCCGTTGTTTTCATATTTCCCCAAAGGGGAAAGGTTTTTAAAAAAAATTATGGTAAATTACTTTTACTTTTGGTGATTTAAAATTTCCCCAGTTTTTTAAAAAATAAGAATTGAAACATTGCTTAATATATTCAACATATTTCTTTTTTACTATGTTATTTTATGAAATTAAAAACATGTTGGATAAAATTTTTTTAAAAAAGTCAAATTACGCTCTGAAAAAATCATTTACCCATTGACACTTAGAATTTTTTGTGATTATTTTTTTTAAAAATTATTTAAAAAAAAAATTGTTTTATTAATTTTTGGAAGCAAAAAGAAATTTTAAATTTTGCACACCCTTATATAGAACTCTATAAAAGATCAAAATCCCCTTAGAATACAAGACTTTTTGAGTTTAGGTAATTTTTCAAAAACACAGTCGAAAATTTTTTAAATTTATAACTATTCAAAATTTTAGAGTTTTATTATTTTGTTTTTGCACATAATCACGAAAAATTTAAAAAAACAAGTAAAAATTGAGGTAAGGGGGGTTTAGCTCTATATTTGCTTTTTGGAACCCTAATAACAAAGCTTTCGCCTCACTTTAGGTTTTGAATTGGAATTCTCAAGGGGCCATTGCCTTACTTTTGTAGCCTTTTGTTTTTTCAATAGCTTTTTATGTAAGGGGATTTTAATCGGGATGGATCGTTGCGTCTTGGTCTACAAGCTTGGCAGGGAGACAATCTAGAAGAACTGGGGTCAGTTTTTTCTCCCTGTTGGCTCCCCCCCCCCCCAAAAAGCATGCCTGAAAAACTTCTCGACCTTTATACCCCCATTTTTCCATAAAAAAAAAGGGTAATACTTTCCTGGTCACGTGAAGTTGGCTTTCACTTGATATGTGTGTTTTTGTTAATGCGCTAATTTTTTTTTTCCTTGTTATGTTTCAAAAAGTAAACTTTCTTTTTTAAAAAAAGCTTTTTCTGGTGTCGTTTTCCCTTTCTGGGGTGGACACTTACTTCAATAATGGTGGAAAACCTATTAGACCATCGGGAGTTTCCCCCAAGTAAGAAAATTCCGGATCAACAAAGAGCCCCAAGCTCAAAATTAATTTCTTTTATTTTCAAGAGCCCAAAATACCATTTTCTCACTCTCTACCGACAGCATTGCATTGTGTCAAAATCTTTAAGAGCATACCCTTTAAAGCCTTTTCACAAGATGTGGAGGAAGCTTCGACAAACGGGGCCCAAAATTAAGGCAGTGAGCAGTTTTTGCCGTACTTCTTTCATCGACCCCTATTTCTTTAGAAAGTGTCCCTCTTAAGCTTTCCCCACGTTGCTTTGAGTGCTTGGGAAAGTAGCAAAAAATCTAATTTTTTCTTATCAAATTTTTCCCAAACCCTATAGGCTTCTGACTCAAGGCCCCTAGTCTTTGTCTTTTTTAAAAACCCAGGTCAAATGGGTTCTTTTTCTTCATTTTTGCAGGGGATTTTTTTCTTTCAATTTGACGAAGTCTTCACATCTCCATTTCTTTTTAAAATTCCCGGGGCTGCTTGTACATTACTTTTGTATTTTTATAGAGGTTTTTAGTTTGTAAGAAACTACAGCAATGACTTCTAGAAGAGTGGGACATATTAAGGCAAAAATGAACCCCTTTTTCACGGATAAAGGGAAGACAGTTGGGCACAACCCTGGCCCGCCAGCCTTTATTGCGGCCAACCCCCTAAATAAATTTGCAAAAAAAATTCCTAGCTATTCCTTTTTTACTTAGACTAGGTTTCCGAAAAAATGATTAAAAATTTTTTAAGGGGGCGAAAGCATTTAAAATTTATGCTTTTGTAAGCCCACCGATATTCAACAGACTATGACACGAGTCCGTTTTTTATGGGGACTTTTTTAATAATTTTTTTTAAACCTTCGTAAAAACCTTTTGTTAATTGCGTGAGAATTTTGGGAAATAGTCTGATTGAATATCTATGTAACGTGGTTACAGTATTGCAGTATTATTTCATCGAAAAATTTTTTGAAAATTTAAAAAAATTGGCATCTATTTTTTCACTAGCCTATATGAGTTCTCTGACATAACATCAAAAGTTCAAATGAGATATTTGCTCCAGGGGTGAAAGTAAGAAATTTTAAATTTTTTAATAACTCGTCTTTCTTACTCCTGGATGGGGCAGATCAAGGGGTGCAAGGATCAAAAGGTATTTGTAAAATTTTCTACAATGATTAGAGCCAATGGGTAGTGTCTTCCTCCAAAGCTATGTATAACTTTGCCACGCCAACACACTTATTCAATATCACTGCATTATGGCTTACCCAGTAAAATTTGGTTGTAAAATATCTGGGCTAAAGAAAATTTTACGGACATTATGCAAACAGAGAAATTCTTAAATCAGAGACTCAATCACCGCAATTAAAGGATTCCTCAAAGGAAACCGAGGCCAAATATGGTGCCCGGTTTACTGCAGCAGAGGCAAAGGTTTTTAAAAAATTTCAGAGGAAATCAAGAGAAAAATAATTACATCTCGATTTTCAAAAAATTTATCAGTATTCCAGGGAAAAACTAAAATTATTTTAATTTGAAGTTAAAAATGTCTATTTCGGCGCTTAAAGAAATGTTTCCCCCACATGAAATTTATTCCGCTAGAAATTGCTGGGACATCAGCCCAAACCAGGAAAATTTTCTGAGAAGATTTGTGTTTAAAATTTTGAAAATCCCATTCAAAAAATATTTTCCCCAAATCTATTTTGATGTTAGGTATGAAAGGGGTTGGGCAAAGGGAAAAAGGTAGCTTATTTTTTACAAAAATTTTGCTAAAATGTATCAGTATTCCAGGCAAAATAAATTTTTAAAAATTTGAAGTTAAAAAAAGTACTAATTTTTTGCGCTGTAAAAAAAATGTTTCCCTAATGAAATTTTTTTTCCCGCAAAAGATGCTGGGCCTAGCCGAACCCGGAAACTTTAGAGAATTTGTGTTTAAATTGTGACAAATTCCATTTAAGATATTTCCCAAACTCTTATTTTATGTTTGGTTTTTGAAGGATTTGGCAAAAGGGGAAATGGTTTTTCGGTTTATTTTACAAAATTTAAAAGATTTTTTTCAATTTTTTCGAATTTTTCTTTCCGGGGGGGGGGGGGGGGGGGGGGGGGGAGATCAAAACCCCTTTGCCCCCTCCGGAATCCCACTGTTTTAAAAATGTTGATGATCGTGATTATGAAATTTTTTAAACATACTATTATGTACGTAATATTTATTATTCTGGGCCCCCTTGCCCCCGGGAAAATTACTAGCCCCCGTCGTTAAAACAAAAATCCTAAACTGACACATTTTGTCAAAGGAAGACTTATTTTTTATTACAAAGGGTTTTTTTGCAATCTATTTAATATACAAATAAACTTATTTTCTTTTTGTTAAAAAATTGTCTGTACAAAAGGTTTTTTTTTTTAAATGTCATTGAGCTATTAAAAACTTGCTTTTCTTAGTTGGTTTTATGATTTGAATGGTAATTCTGGTAAGAAGGGTTTTATATAAAAAAACACCCAATTTTTTTTTTTGGGCAAAAATTTTAAAATTTTAATTTATTACCCGTGTTGTTTATAAGCAGGCCCTATAAAATGAAATCTGATAACATAAAAAACATCCCAAATGAACTATTTAAAATGTGTTTCTTTTGGTCCACCTCCTTTGTGGTTCGTAAAAAAGCTTAATTTCCAATCAAAAATAAAGTTCTGGGGGGAACGGCCAAATAAAATCATCAAACTACAGTCTAAAAATGTATTTGTGGAGACTCGTTAGATCACCGTTTTCTGCCTCCAGCAACTTTGGGTTTTATTCTATTGCAATTAAAATCAGTTTGCAATTGTCTCCAAAAAGCTCTTTAAGGTATGAAAAAATTTAAAATTGAAAAATACGGTAAAAAAGTATTTTCTTTAACACTGCGTCTTTTCTACCGTTCGGGTGTTAGCTTAGACTAAATTTAAACTAAAGGGTTTTTGGGTTAGGAAGGTTTTTCAAATTTAAGTAAAGCCCCATTTTACGTGGGGGAGAGTAGTAACCCTTTTGGAAAAAAAACCCCCCAGTACACCGACCTAGATTGAACCCTTAAAAATTCCCCTATCGACATCTATAATATTGCGGGGAGTAAACTTTAGATCACGCGGCCCCCCAAAAGGGGTGTAAAAAATTTAAAAAAAATTTTTAGGATTTTTGTAGGACTGAATTTTTTTTCCCCAAAAGGGCCAATAATTTTTTTAATTTTAAAAAAAATTACCTTATTTTTTTTTTCGGGGCTTAAAACCTATCCGGGGAAAAATGCATTTTAATAAAGCAAAGGTTTAATGGGTAAGAAAAAATTAGTTAAAAAATCCCAAAATTTTTAAGGAAAACGTGTATGGAAAAAATTTTAAAAAAAAACCTAGCTACCCCGGCCGGGATTTGAACCCCGATGACTATGTCAACGGGGAAACCCCGTTAAATGAATTAGCGTTACGTCATTTACAGTTTAGGTTTTTTTCACAAATTTTTAATATACAGTTAGGGTTCACGACAGCCTATAGTAGTCTTGGAAGAAAGATTGTTTAGAACAATAAAGAAGATACAGTATTTATATCTTTATTTTATAGGGTTTTTTTAAATTGTCATTGATAGGATTTTTAAAAACAAAAGTTGCAAAAATAAAATAGTTTTTAAACCCGTCAAAGAATGGGTTTTTTATGAATGTTTTTCAACACATTTATTGTTTTTTACTGAGGTGTTCCCCTACACAACAGGCAAACGTGGCATATTTTTTTTTTGATATCACCTTTAATATATCCCAAATCCTAAATTTTGTTTTTGAATATTTTAATCGGGGATCGTTTAAAAAAACCCCAAATTTTTTAGGAAGGGATTTTATATTTTTTCTACTGTAAAAAATTTTCATTTTATAGATTAATATATAAAAACACTTTACTTTTTCTTGAAAAAAAATAATTTAAATTGGAATTAAAGTTTAAAAATTTAAAAAAATTTTTTTAGACTACCTTTGTTTCCAATATTATTTTAATTTTATTCCTCGTTTTTTTTCTTTTCGTGGGGCGATAAATGTAATGTGTTTTAAAAATAGCCTCTTCTTCTGTCAAATCCCGAAGTATTCATTTGACTTCTCAAGAAAACGTCAATATACTGTTGCATAAATGTGCTAATGAGTTATTTTTACTTCCTTATCTGCCCTTTTGCCCCAAAACACCAGGCTGGGTCGGCGGACACTATCCCCATTCCTTTTGTGTTTTCTTCGTTCAACCAACCTTCCCCCTTACCCCTCCCCAAAACCATTTCCTCGTCCCTCGTTGGGTAGTTCAGAGTCTTTCCTCCAGATATCAGAAAACCGTTAAAAAAATAATCGTTTTTTTTAAAAAAAAATATTTATTCCCTTTTTTTTTTGTGACTATGGATTTTTTTATGGAAACGTCTTTTTAGATAATATTTTATATAATAGCTTTTAAAATTTTTTTTATTTTTTTCTAACACGATTTTTTTTTAAAAGAAACTATTAAGGATTTATGAGCTTTTCAAACAAAATGAAATAGATTAAAAAATAGGTAGCGCCATATTTTACGCTCTTCAAAAAAACAAAATAATATATTATAGCATTTTCATTGTTTGTAAACATGATTTCCCCAAAGTTTTCCGGTCTTCTTTTCCACATTTGGGGCAATGGCGGACAGGTCTAATATCCTTTAAAAGTATTTTTCCCTTTTAAAGATAGATTGTATTCCACCCAAACCCCCCCGTAAACATTCCCTGTTAGGTTATAATCCCCTTTTTTACTTTTATTTGTACTCAAAAACGAGAAGTTTAATAAGATGAGAGGTAAAGATACTTCTCCCCCCTTTAACCGGGGCCCCACGAGCACGACAAAAACCCTAGTACTAACCCCTATCGGAATTATCGTCTTTGCAGCCTTTACAACGTTAACGCGTCTAGTGCTTTTTTTGAATGATTTTTCTATCAAAACGTATGGCAAAGACTGTTAAAGAAAAGGGTCTCTTCTCCCGCGGCCCGAAGTGACTCCCGCCCCCCTTGTCGTGTGTCATCCCACCAGCGTATGCAACGTGCTTGGGCAGATATAGACTTCTGAAGGATTTTTAGTGAAAAGCATTTTGATTAATTCTCCCCCTTCCCCCTTTTTACCTTCCCCCTAGTAAGATCAGATATAAGTTATGTTTTGGTAAAAGTCACTCTTTGGGGGCCTGTTAGACTTTTTTCCCCACAAGGCGATTGTAGGGGGCCCCAGGACTAAAGAACGTAAGTCTGCTAGGATGAAAAGGGAAATTTTTCTTAGACCACGTTTATTATAATATTTAGGTTTTGGGGTTTAAAACTTGGTGCATAAAATGCCATTTTTAAAATTTTAAAATTCAGGTTTTGGGTTGTAATCTTGGTGCTTTTATGCCATTTTAATTTATAATATTCAGGTTAAGGGGGGGGGTTTTTTAAAAACCCTTTGGGGCAGACATTCCAAATTTAAAATTTTTAAAAATTTAGCTTAGGGTTGTAAAAAAAATTTGGGGGCAAAATATCCATTTTATTATAATTTTTCAGGAAAAGGGGTTTTAATCTTTTGGGGCAGATATCAAATTAATTTTAATATTCAGGTTTGGGGGTAATTGGGGGTGTTTATGTTTCCCAATTATGTAATATTCCCTTTGGGTTTTTATTTTTTGGTGCAAAGGGCCAGGGGAAAATAATTTTTTAGAATTTCCCTTATTAAATTTTTTTTTGTTTTTAAAGGAAAATACAGTTTTGCGATCCCTAGAAAGGGTGTAATTTTCCCGGGTTTTTGTTAATTTCAATCTTGCGGGGGTTTAGTAAAAATTGGTTGGTATTTTAAAGGGTTTTTCCTCATATAAAAAAAATGTTCCTTTTTATGGGTCTCAGTTAGTAGGGCAAATTTTGCATATTAGTTTGTTTTTAAACGGCAAGTGATAAATTTCAATTTTTCTTATATTTTCCCGATTTTTTCTTTTTCATGTGGTTTAAAAAGAAAGGGGTATAGATAAAAACTATCAAAATAAGAACCAAAAAATATGTTAATGGTTTCAGGCGTTAGCGTGCTAACTGTGTAAACTGGGTTTGGGAAATATACTAACATTGTAATCTTTTGCGATAGCAAGCGTGAGGTTAAATTTACCTATTGTTAAATTGTAATAATGTATAGACGGGGATGTGGTCGTTTACTATTCCTCGTTTAGCCTGGTCTTAGACATTTTTTGGGTTAGTTGAATAGGAGAAGTGATGAGTCTCCCTTGTTTATGAGAGTATGTTTAATATATGGTTCAATGTAAATTACCACTACAATAAATTAGCCGTTGGGCAATGTTTGTTACTGCACTTCGTTTTGTTTATACATAATTTTATTTACTGGATTTTCCCCCATGGGCTAGTGATACTTCTCAGGTGAGACAGGGAATAATTGGGCTTGTAGCGAATACCCAAAATTTAAAACCCCTTGTGGTTATTCTTTTATATTTGTAATAATGGCGACTTTGGGGGTTGTGGTGCTTAGTTAGGGATCTTGATGGTACTGCTAACAGACTGTACCCACACACCCGGGGATGCTTGAGCTGCGCCACTCTGCTTCACAAGGTTGAGCCGCCTACTCTGCTTCACCCGGGTTGAGTTGTCCCTACTTGCTTCACAGACTTAAATGTTTTTTATATTTTTCTCAAATTGTTGTTTTGGGGTGTTACAAGCCCCATTCTACGCCATGGATCAGACAAGCTGGACGACCTGAAACGCTTGCCAGCAGATCACAAGTTTACAAGCTGAACCCAAGAGGCGTTAATTGCGGAGCTCTTGGGCGAGGGATAGCGGTTTAAACCTGAATCCAACGTGCGGGATTGAGGAACATGCTGTCTCTGGAGTTGGTGAGAAATATCCATTAAGTTCAGGCACTGTAACAGTGATGCGTCGATCAAAATGGTCAGTAGAGAGAGAGAGGGTTGTATCAATGACCGATGTCGATAGGCAGGTCCCCTTAGTTTTGGGGGAAACACGTTGCCCTCTTTGGGACCAACCTTCTAGTAATGTTATGGTTGCTACAGGTAGTTCACATGATTATAGGACTCGGTCCAGGTTGTCAGCGATTGGTTAAATCGCATTCCCGTCTGTGATGGCAGAATAGTTCTGCGTTGTTTGCTTTTTTGCTGGAAGTAACAAAGTGCATAAATTGCGTTTGTTGGGACGCGGAAATCTAGTGTTATGTTAGGAAAATAATATATAGAATTTCCTTGGCTATATATCACACAAAGATCTTGCGCATTTACCTAAATGTAATAACAATAATAATAATGATGTGATAGTGATGATAATAATAATGTATCACTATTAAAGGCTGATTTAGGATGTTTCTATACGGGTATAGCCGGATGATATTCATGGGCTTACATTAAAATAATAAATATTTTTATCTGTTTTTGTAAGCATTAAAATACCTAAATGATAAATTGCATGGATTATAACTTTTATTTAAAAATATTTTCATCTAAAGTTGTAACTACAGCTTAGTGAAGAAAATAAGAAGCAAATTCCTCCATCCTAAAAAAAAAAAAGCTGTATATTTTATCTTTAAGGTCATTTGACAATAACAATTTAATTATGAACATTAAAACCATTCTTCTAGTGATTAATATTATCTGTTGTATTACCAACTGATTCATTTTCAAACGAAGAACTCAACAATAATATTATTGTGCAGTGCACTTCGTTTCCCTCAAATAATTTAAAATAGCTTGGAAGTCGTTGTAAATGTACTCATTAATGTTATGTAGAAACTAATTACATATTTTCTCATTTAAAATTTTGCCACCAATTATTTTGATTTACCCCCCTTTCCCCGTTGAGAATAATTATTTTCCAGCCAGGCTATTGTTTAAATGTACTAACAAATTTATAAACTAGCCTTGGGAGTTGCAAAATTTAAGTAAATGCATAGGCATCCTTTGTAGGCAGGAACATTCTAAATCCAGATGTTAGAAAAAAATTGCCCCCATAGTTGGAGTTGAACCCCAGCCTCCCGGATCTTAGTTGAGAAGAGATTTATTGGGAATGTAAGAGGTCCCACTTTGAAGTATATATTTATCCAGGATTGTGGAAATTAACAAGAAATGTTAAGAAAATTGATATCGGTTTTCATGGGGGTATTCAGGACTTTGATAATTAGCCAGATCCACTGTAGAAATGAGTCAAAACACAAAATAAATTATTTTTTATTTAGCTTAAATTTTTAACATTTTGGGGGATTAAACGCCGCTCTCAATAATAATACAGTTCCTAAACTAATAGTTATGTGGGGAAAAGGGAAAACATTCCTTTGATTTAAATCAGGTTAAGAACTGTCATATTTCTACCATTACTGCAATTTTAACATTTCACTTTGGATTTCAATTGAAATACTCTCTCCTATAATTTCTCCTTAGAATTATATATATAATATATATTTATATTATATTATAATTATATAATTATATTATATATATAATGTCCATTGGTAGTAAGTTTAAAAAAATACACTGTACTTTTTTTTCAAAGTACATAATAAAATTGAGAAGACTGTTAACACAAATTTTGGGAAGTAGTCTCGAAAATATAATTTATTAAATCAATTAAAATGGTTTGGACTGATTGTTTTAAAAAAAATGATTTAAATTCAATCAGAAATTTTTTAAATTTAAAAATTTAAAAATAAAAAGGGCTGGCGATCACTTTAAAAACAGTTACAAAAGGGGAACCAGAAAAAAAATCGTTCCATAATTTCAAGAATCCCCCTGACTTTTTAGAAAAAAATTTTAAAATTTTCCCCAATTTTATCCTATTTAAAAAAAAACACAATTATATAAAAACAAACATTAAAAGGGATTTTTAGTAGTAATTTAAAAATTTTAGAAAACATGAAAGTCAGTACAGGTTTCCAAAAGGTGTTTGAGGAACCGGGGTTTCCCTGGAGGGAAAAAGGGGGTTCCAAGTTCCATCCAAGAATTCGTTCGTAGAAAAAATTTATAACATAACCGCGCCGTCGCGCAACTGTAGTATTAGTATCAAACGTGGGGGTGGAGTGGGAGGGGGGTGGTGTCAAGACACGATGCGCGGATGTTGGGGCCCCCCCCCGTCGGCATTCCGCGCGGGTCCCCTCATTTGCCTAAAAGGCTTTTTGGCCCAAAAGTGTAGCTAAAGCCTTTAGGCCAAATGTTTATTAAATCCCCTTTACCCAAAAATCCCTTTGGTTAAATGCTTTGGGCCCAAAATGCCTTTTGGGCCCTTTTGGGCCAACGATTTTTGTAAATTTAATTTTTAGACCATTTTTTAAAAATGTTTTGCTGTTCCGGAAAATTCGTTAAGATTTGTAGTGATGCAAAAATAGAGGGCGAGGTGTTTTAGTTTTTGTTAAATAGTAATATCCCGTTTAAAATATATAAGTCTTTTCTCAATTTAATACTTCCCAAAGGTTAGCAACTCCTTTAAACCTGAAAGTACCACATTTGTTATAAAACTTTTTAATTCCCAAGGGTTTTTGTACAATTTTTGAAAAAGCCATCTTGTTAATGGGGGGAGTGCCAGGCCACCCCCGGGTTTTGGTTCCACGTTAAACGTAGGCCTTCATTTCATCTCAAAAATCACCCCCCACTACACTTTAGCGTAGTTCGTAAAACCCCAAACGGGTAGTAAGACAGTGCTAATAATAATATTACTAATTTTGTGCCTTTTTGTACAGAAATAAAAAGTTTTGTCCGTACCGTTTTTATTATTAGCCATACATGTGGTTACACCTTTTAATAATTTTGTTTATTTTGAATTTTGAATATATTTTTTTTAAGTCCCAAAGTTTTTTTAAACAGTCTTTTTAAGTATATTTGTTTTTAATTTTGCAAAATGAATTAATAATCTTCATTTTTTTATAATCATATAACTTACTGAGTTTTCCCCACGGCTTCGCTCACATTTTTGTTGGGAAAAATTTATTTTTTTTTAGCAAATCTCTAAATTATAATCTTGACCCCTTATATAAAAAAAAAAATTAATTGTTAAGCCCTTTATTTTGAAAAAATAACTTGTTTACGTTTAAAATAAAAAAATGAGACATTTTTATTTAATTGATTTAATTATTTGATAAGAACTTTGTAGAAGTTTATAAAAAATAGTAAGGTTTTGTAAGATTTTAAATTTTTTTATTGCTTCATAGGCCAAACGAATTTTAAATTTTTTTAGTCAAAAATTTTAGGAAATTCGAAAGAAGTGAGAATTGGTTTCACACCTCATTGAAATCCCTTCGCGTCGCAGTTTGGAAACCCCTGATCAAAAACCCCAAAAATAAAATTTTCGGGACCGTTGGGCGAAAACTTTGTATGTTGATGAACCACAAAATTAATAACCTATAAAAGTAAAATCTTTTTATAAATATATATTTAAAATCATTTTTATATTAGCATCTTTGCATCAATATTTTTCTTACGATACTTTGTTGAAATAAACCAAAGAAATAGTTTAAATTTACTAACTAAACATAAAATTAATTTAAAAGAATATCTAGTACAAAGCCCCTCAGGTTATCAAAAAAAGTTTGTTGAAATTTGTTTCTTTTGGGTTTTTGAAAATTTTTCCCCTTCTCCTCCCCAATCAAAATTTCTCTAACCCCCTTTTAAACACATAGTTTTAAAAATTTTTTTTTTTCTATATTTGTTCTTCTCCTCCCAGCAAATTTCGTTTAAAAAACTTTAAAAAAAGGGTTTTTTTAAACCCCCCTCCCCTCCCTTGTTTAGGGAGTTACATTTTAAATGCCAACATTTTTATTTGGAGTGGTGCATTTAGGGGCATCCCAAAAATTTCAATTTTTAAGACATGATAGATGTAGAGTTTCTAAAATTTTTTGTAGATTTTGGCCCCTTTTCCCAACCCATTTTGAGAAATTTATATCAAATGTTATTTTGGCTATTGGATTTGATTTATCTTTTTTATTGTCAAAATTTTTTTTTTTTTCCAAATCTCAAATTTTTTTTTCTTATTATTATCCAACCCACTTTTTCTCAGAAAGCAAATTAAATAATAAAAAATAATAATTTTAAATAATAATAATAAAAATAAAAAATTATTATTATTATTATTATTTTTAAAGTTTTTTGTATTGTTTCCCGACAATTAAAAAATTTAAATTCTTTACAATAGAGAATAATTAAATATTTATTTTTGAAATGTTACCCCCCAAAAGCCCCCTTCCCCCAAAATTTATCAATCATGAGAATTTTAAGGTTTATTTGGTCATTGATGGGTTTCCTTTACAAGGTACGGGTTGTGGGAAGGCTCGTTCACTTTACCGGCCATTTTCCCAGCTTACCCAAACACGCGCGTGCGTGGTTTGTTTAACCAAAAAGCTTGCTTCTGTTCAATCATGTGACATTGCATCCCGCATTTTTTTTTTTAAATTTTATTCAGCGCCACTTTACTCCCCTTCGGGTTATCCCCAAAAGTACAATTACGCTAAGGATTGGAAATTGGGAAGGTTGAATTAGTGGAAGTAAACCCCGCATTTGGTGGAGGGAGGGGGGAAAACCATTGAGGACCCCCGTCCCCCCCCCCCCCCCCAGTTCACCCGCCCGAGTTTAAAACCCCCTGATTCCCCGTCCTCAGCTTGATTAACCGACTACGCGTTAGAATCTACGCCCCGAGGCGGGTGCGCTCGTTACAAAATTCTTATTTAGGTAAATTATGTTTCCCAAAAGTCAATGTGAAAAAAAAAAATTTATATTTTTTTATTGTAAGTTTTTTTATTATTTTGCGTGAAGGGTTACAAAAAGTGTCATACCGATCTAAGAAAATCGGGTAAGCGTTGTATCGTTGCCTATTTTATAAAAGTAATCAAGGATATGGGTTATACACCATGACTTCCAAAAGTTTCGATGCAGTGAGATGTATTCCCCTTCTGAACGAAGGGAAAAAATGGAGTCAGTTTCAATTTTATTTGCTCAGAAATTTTTTCACCTTTTAAATATAAACAAGACCTTCACCCTAACTGCTGTATTTCCTTAAAAAAAGCAAATTAAAATCGCCCTTATTTTGATGTCTCCAAAAATTTTATAAAGGGGGAAAATATATCCCCCGTGAATCTAGGCATTGTATTAGTTTTATGAAAAAAATAGTAAGGGTTTCATGGCGGTAAACATTCCCCCCAAATATTTTTTCTTTTTGGAAAAGTCCCTTCTATAGTGAATTTAATGATTTGTTTAAATATTTTATTAACTCAAGTTTTTACATATGCTTTTTTAAAACCTTATTAAAAACAATCGATTTGCTTCTTAATGTGGACAGTATCTGAAAAAAAAAATTCCCCCTGCAAGGTGGATATAGTTTTATTTTATCCTGCCATCTTAAAATTTAAAAATTTTTTTCAAAATTTTTAAAAAATCACGTGGTGTAAACAAAATGAATTGTTTTTTTAAAAGAAATTTTTATTGTAGTACTGAACAAATGTTATTCCGCAAGTTAATAAAAAGCATTAAGGTTTTTGGGTGACGAAAAATTTTCATTAAAAATTTGTTTTAACTTTTCAAAAAAAATTTAAAAACCCCTCTTGTAAGTAGGCCTATTCATAAACCTTTTTTGTAGTATAGTAAATCTTGAATTTATATTAATGTTCACTGAGTGTTCAAATATATTTTTAAAAAGGGAAAATATTGTTCAGTAATTTTGTTATTAAGTTGGTAATAAAATGCCCCCCTCAATTTTGGGAAAATTGTGTGCCCCCACCTATATCCCAACCCCCCCCCCCTAGTTGGAAAAAAAAGTTGTCCCAAAGATTGAAGTTCAAACCCCACCGGGTGTAAAAAGATATTTTTCCCTAAAATGGTACCCACTCTTAATAACCAAAAATGTGGTACATTAAATCTAAAATGTAACATTCTCATTTTGGTTCTTAGGATAAATTGATGTATGTTACAACTCAAAGGGGTATAAGTCACAATGAAAAAAAACCTATTGTGATGACTATAAGAGTGGGCGAACTTTATTAGTGTTGGGGAGGAGTTTTTAAAAACCTATTTTTAAGGGGTTTTTTTTTAGGTGTTTGATCAAGCCGGGGAAAAATTTTGAAAATGGAATGCCACTAAAAGCTTTTGGGGGTTTCCCTTTAAGCATTTAGAAATAAAAATTGATTTTATTTAATCTTTTTGAAGTTTATGAAAACCACTTTCAGCTTCAAATTCAAGTATATAAAGGGGGAAGTTTAAAAAAAAGGGGGAAGGCACATTTCGAGGGGGGGGAAAAATTTTTGGGTAAACCCCCCCCAATAAACCCTTCCCTTTTTTCCCAGTTCCGTAAAATGATGACACCATTAAGAAGTGAAGACACCCCGTAGAATGTAATTTTTTCCTCGGTTGAAAAACAAACTTAAATCTAGAACAAATAAACACCACCCCCCTGACATTTAAATTTCATCTTTGTAAAAGGGGAAAGCACGTAAAACATGATATTTTTTTTCGGAATTCGGGAATCAAACCCCGGGGACCTTTAGTCATATACAAACACGCTCCCAACTGAGATAAAGTTTGGAGTGTATTGAAATCAACATTAGTACGGTTTATGTGTTGTTGCAAATAATTCAAATTTACGTTAAAAAAAATTACCCCTCTGTACACAAATAAAAAAGGGTGTTGGTATTAACGCTTAAATACCTGATTCATAAGTACGACTAAAAAATATAACTTGTTTGGAGTAAACGCGGTGGTGGGGTTTGTATTTTCTTCTTTTATTTCATTAAAGTATTAAATTATAAAAGACTTGTGGATTTAAATGTATTTATTAAATGATATAAATATAGTGTAATATTTTTTTGGATTTGGGGCTATTCATTTTTTTGGTACAAGGCCCCTTCGGTCAAAAATGTGAGAACCCCTGGTCTAAGTCAATATTGTTAATGCTTTGAAAAAAACCTCGGGTAGCTTTGTCATTTCGAAGTATTTAGTTTTAAATTTTTTAACCGAAAATTGGGTTTGGGGTGCGAGGTTTCTAAAGTTCATAAGCGAGGCCCTGGGTTTTAAAAACCCCTATCTTGTGTTAAGAAACTTAAAAACTAAAACGAATTTTAATTCAAATGGGGGCTATGTTTTACATTTTCTTGTAAAATATAGGAAAGCACTTGGTTTGTTTTTTTTTAAAAAGAAATAAAAGTGGCACTTTTAATATGTGTGTGTTTTGAAAATAAAGTCTTAAACCAATTTTAAAAGGGCCATTTATACACCATCTTCGTGTTAATGTTTTATTTAAAAAGAAAAATTTTACGTTTGTATTGAAATTTTGGGGGGTTAGGGGGGAAGGTGCCCCGTTTACTCCCCCCCAATGAGGGCCCCTGGTTCTAAGTAAACGCTTAGTTAGAGGTAATTTTATCTACTAATATAATTAATTTAAAAAAATATGATATTTATTAAAAGGGGTTTTTTTGAATTTATAATGCCCTTTTTCTGTCAAATGAAAAATCAAAAGTATACCCTTTAGCTTTTTTTTAAATTTAAAGGGTCCCAAATTTTAGTTAAAAAACCCTTTAAAAAAAAAGGGTTTGATTTATTAATATACTAGATAGCGTTCCCCCGGCTTTGCTCGCGTGGAAGTTGATTATTTACAATACGAAAATAAAATATGTATTTACAGATTAATTAAAAATTTACGTTCTTGTCCATAATTTACCTAACAAAAATAATGCAAATCCCCATACAAAATTTCCCCCCTTTTTTTACCTTTTTAAATAAAATTTCCAAAATTCCTGAAAACATATTTTTTTGTTTTAGTCAAAAACCGAAAACAAAATTTTTTTTTTTTTTTAATTTTTATTTTTTTTTTTTATAATTTAAAACATCCTCTATTTTGACCCCTTTTTTTTTCCCCCCCCCGGGGGGAATTTTTTAAAATCCTTTTTATGGGGTGCCTACATAACAAAAATGAAATACAGTCCGAATTTATGCTTGTAGCCCTTTATTTGTTTGCGTCGGCGATGATGAATCATCGTCAGTCATCATCAGGGCATGTTATTTTATAAGTTAGATATAGTTTTTAATAATATTTTTGAGCCAGTGTGTTTTAAAGGGGTCCTCATTTTATATTATTAAGCAATATAGTAAGATAGTATTTATCTTAAAAATTTTTTAAAAAAGTTTAAAATTTAATTTTTTATACAAAAATTAATTTGTTATATTTGAATATATGTATTTTCACGTCTAAAATGTTTTTCAAATAAAAAGAGTATGCTCTAGTAGTGTTTTTTTTTCTTGTTCTTCACGCCCGTCAATGCTTTCACATTTAATGCAAATTTGAAGGTAGGTATGAAGAAGATAAATTTAGAATCCTGTTTTTCGTGGAAAAACGGGGGAAAACCCTTTAGGAAAAATTACCTTAAAGTACATCGTGTAATTGAGCGGGGCGATGACATTTTTGTCCCCGTTCATTTTTTTATAGTAAAAATCTTTCTTTCAAAAAAAGAAAAAGAAAAAACATACCTATTTTAAAAAAATTAGACATCATAAACCTTTTCACAAAAATATCAAAAAAATACATTTTTTAAATTTTATAAAACAAAGGGTGAAACAAAACAGGGTGCCCCACCTAAACTCGTGAAATCAAAAAAAATTTATAGTGGGTTTGAAAAAGAAACCCAAAAAAAAGTTGCCGGGGGAAAAATGAATTTTTTTATGGTTTGCTTCAAAATTGTTTGTTTTATTTGGAATGGAGGAGGAAAGGACGCTGCCCAATCCCCTCCCTTTAAAGTATTTGTGAGGGAGGAAAAAAAAAAGGAAATTTAACCTTTTTTGCCCCGTACTCAAGTTAGCCCCCAATTGCTGAAAAAAAAACCTTTTTTTTCTAATCGTTTGTGCTTATTTGTGCTCATAGTCCCCAACATGAACATTTGTGCTGTGGAAAAGGGCCCAATTTTGAAATATTTAAAAGTGGGGCCCAATTGACTCAAGCTATCCCCCACATATTGAAAAAACAACTAAAAAAAATTTATTTAAATCAATCCATTGTGCCCATTTGTGTCATTTTGGCCCGAAAATGAAAATTTTGCTTTAAAAATTATAAAATTAAGTTTAATTGGCCCCCCCACATTTAAAAATTTTCTAAAAAGGCCGTTTAACAGCACAAAGTTCATGTTCGGGCACATATGGCATAAATAAGCACAAACGATTAGACAAAAAAAATTTTTTTTCGGAATGTGGCGGTCCAAATTTTTCCCCTTGTTTGACCCAGGGTCTAAGGTGCACTTTTTGGAAAGGGAGAACCAAAGCGTCCTAGCGGTGAGATATTTTTACCAACAAGCTGTCAGATTTTTTCCTTGGCCCCTGCTTCAGCCATTTGCATTTCGGAGGTCCACTTGCTTTAAACGTACTTTTTTTTTGCCCTAGGAATTATCCCTTTAAAGGATACCACTTTTGTAATTTTTTCGTTTTTTGAAGACTTAAAAAAAGACCAACGCAATTCCATAAAATCTTTTGTATTTTTTTCACAATTGAAAAATTTCTGAGAAAGCTTGCAAATTTCTAGGGGGGAAATTGTATATAGTTTTTAAACAAAGGACCAATTTTGTTATCATAAATTTATTTTATAAAAATATTAAAAAATAGTGACGCATTAAATAAAATTTTTTCCCGTAAATAATAAATGGTCTATATATATTTAATAAATATTATAATAATAATATACCATTGTAATATTATGGGAAAATTTATTTAAGCTCATATTATTTTATATTAATTATTAATCAATAGATAAAAAAATCTGTTCTATATATCTCAGTAGCCCAAACGAAAATCGGGCGTCACTTTAGCAAATTTAAAGTGGGTGGGTTGAAAAAATTGGTTTTCCCCTTTTTTTTGCCTTTCGGAAAAGTTGTCAAAAGTCCCCTAATTTTAAAGTACGCAATAATTTTTACGGCGTAAACGATGTGAAAGGGGTCTTTTTGGTTTTTCGTTAATTTTTGACCCTGAATATATTAAAAAGGAAATAATATCGGAAAACATTATAAAAAGGTGTATAGGTTTTGTGAATATGTTAGTTGTTTGTAGGGTATTGTCAATGTCTTTGAAAAAATTGTAACTCCTTGCATCGTTTTGGGTATCTATATTCAATGAAAAATAAAAGTCCTTTTCTTTCGAAAATAACGAAGGTTTTAAATTTACATTTTAGGCCCAAAAGATTTAGGCCAATGCCTTTTTGGCCCAAATGCCCTTTTTGGCCAAAGCCCTTTTTGGCCAAAGCCCCTTTTAAACCAAGCTTTAGGGCCAATGCCTTTAGGAAATTTTTGGCCAAAAGCCTTTTGGCCAAAGACTTTTGGTTTCATTTTTTAGGCCCAAAAGCCTTTAGGCCAAAAGCCCTTTTGGCCCAAAAAAACCCCTCCCGCCCCAAGCTTTGACGTTTTTACGACGTAAAAATTATTAAGTATTGGGTAAAGAGAAAGATTGCAGTAAAGTTATTCCCATTGTTTTAAACTGGAATTTTTGTTTTCCGCAGGGGGTTTTTGATTTTTCGTAGTAGGGTGTAACGAACGACCCCTTTTTCTGTAAATGAAAAGAAGGTTTTTTAAAAAATTTTAGGCTGCTACAATAAATTTCCCTTTTTTGAGTTTTATTTTATGTTCTAACTAATCTTAATTTAATCAAAGTTATTCTTATTTTTACCTAAAAAATTAAAGCAATTTTACTAAAATTTTGACTCACTTGTGGTATTTTTTTTTATTTTTATTTTAGTTTTTGATAATGGATAAATTTACTCAAAAGGGGCCTCGCAAGTGGCAAAAATGCGTATCATGTTCAAGCAGATTACGAAAAAAATTTCGAAAAAAGCTGTTTTGGTTTTTTTGTAAGAAAGTTTATTTATTATTTTTTTTATAAAAATTTTGGCCAATAAATGGTTGGTTTTCTCACCTTACAGCATTAATTTTTTTAATTTTTTTTAAAAAAGTTTATTTAATTTATGCTTTTGTTTTTAATTAAATTTTTATTTTTGGGTTTTTTTTTTTTTTTTTATTTCAAGGGACGGTAAATACGGAAAAATCTGGTCCTGGGAAAACCGACAAAGTTACACCCAACCCAAAAAACTGGCTGAACCCAGGGAAAAAAACTGCTTCAAAAAAAGAAATAGCGAATCCTATTGTCCCTTTTTATTTATTCCCGTGGAATTTCTGAAAAACTGGTGGACAATGCGTAATCTGCAACAAAATTCGGGTTTAATGCTCTTTTGGGACCTGCAAATTTTAAAGCACCCTTTAAACCAAACCCCACCAAAAGAAGAATAAACCTTAAGTTTTTTTGAAAGACAAAAAGAAATTTTTTAAAAAAAGGGGTGGTGCTTTACACAGATATGTAAAAACGTAATGAAAACGCAACGGAACTCATTCCCGCTTTAAAGAATTTTCGTGAGGAAAACCAAACACGATTGCAGAAAATTAAAAAACCATGTATGACAGAAATCGTTAGCTGTGTTTTGGGGGAAGGGGCCCCGAAGAAGTTGCGCGTCCGTGTTCCACCACTCATATCTGATCAAGTCAAAGATTTAGACCTATTGAAGAAAAATTAATTTGTAGATGAAAGACAGGGATGTTTGCAAAACAACTTGACGAAGTACAGATGTCCCCCGGGGTTTTCCAATACTGTTTTTTTATGAGATACCCCCTTTGGAGGATCTATTTTAAAAGATTTGTTATTGTGCATTTTTTGGGGACCAAAAGAACTGGAAAGAAATGTTTTCAGCCTTGTATTTCAAAGTAAGCACCAGATTTGATTTGGGAAAAATATTTATGGTTTTCAGGATGGGGGTGAGTTATGCCGGTAAAAAAAAAGGAACTGTAACAAAAAAACAGAATGTTGAACCCAATTATAGCATCATGGTTTTACATCGCCATGTCCTTGTCGCAAAAAAATGCCCTCCGAATAAGAAAGTTCTCACAAGCCGTTTCAAAAATTTCAATTTCGTTAAATACGCCCCCTCAGTCAAGGTTTTTAAAAAGCATGTGAAGATGAGGGAAGTCAGCATAAATCACTTCTTCTACACAGGAAAATGGATGGTTTCGAGAGGAAAAAATTTTTCCGGGGGATTTGAATTGCGCAACGAGCTTTAAAAAATTCTTCGCGAAAAACCCCTTTTGCATCCGTTGAAGCTTGTTGAACTATTTCCGATGAGCACTGGTTGTAAAAATTTGGGATTTGGCCTATATATTCGATAAATAAAAGTATCTGCAGTCCTTTCAGGGGAAAAACCCCAACCCCCGTTAGGTTAAAAGATAAAATATCTTCACTTAAAAAAAAAATTGGTTTTGGATCGAATGTGGTAACAAAAAATTTTTGAAAATGTTACCTTTTAAAGGTTTCTGGAAAAAAATGATTGCAAATAACCCCGATGTGGAAAAAAAAAAAATGAAATTTTTTTAACCCTTTTAAAAAAACCCTTTAAAGAGTATTTTCCCGGGGAAGTTACAGGGCACGCTGGGGACAGAAACCTTCGCAAAAATTTCTAAACCATCGATGCTAACTGTGTCAGAGTATGAGAAAATTTACGACATTAAGTGTTAATCCCTTTAAAACAAAAATTCGAATCAATATTCTAATTTGAATTACTTTTTGGGTTGGACTTAAAGATGAAATCCCGCTGTTGTTGAGGAGGTTTATGTTAAAATTCGTTTGTGACGATTACGATGTGAAATGGATGCAGTCCAATCTTGCCTTCAAAGTCAAAAATTAAGCCCAATTTTAGTGCATTATAAAAATATGTGAAAAAAAGTCATTCTTCCAATAAATAGTACTTTTTTTTTTAAATTTAAAATTTCATTATATTGTAATAAATTTTTTTTTTATTTAAAAATATTCTTTTAATGTCAAACATGAAATTTTAAAATATACTACAAAGGAAAAAACACTTTTGTTATTATCAAAAATTGGGGTTCCGCCAAAAAAAATTATCCGTTAGGGTTCCCTGGCCCAAAAAAAATTGGGAAAATTGGTCTAGTAGACCCTTATCTTAGCAGAGACAACAGCCGGGAGTGTATGCCCCAATGAGATAGGAAACAAACCATAAGGAAAAATGAGTGCCCATTTGGGAAAATTCCTCAGCGAGATGTTTTGTTTGGTTTGGGTTTTTAGTTGTGACTTTCGGGTGCAGACTGCACAAATTTTTACTCAAATTTATGTTATACAGACAAATGAAAATGCCTTAAATTTGGCTTTATTAAAATTTTTTAAAGGGAAATGCAGGTAATGTTACGCAACATTTTTAAGTTTTCTTTTTTGAGAAATTGATAAAATGAAATGAGGCAATTTAGGTTAGTGTTTGATTTGAAATCCACACTAATTTTTCTAGCAAGTATTCATACTAATTTGAATTGATATGAGGTGTCTTAATTCAATGTTTATTAAATAGGTTTTCACGAAAGCAATTTAGGCTCAAAGCAACAATGAAGAAAGAGGCGTAACTTTGAGCTATGTTTCATTGTCACTGCTCTTATAATTTTTCATTTGATTCAGTAGGATACACTAAACAAAAACAATTTTTTTTTTATTTTCCCATAATTTTATAAATTTGGGATGCATTTTTAAATTTGTTACTTGGTGTTCGATTTGCATGAAATTCCGTGTAACCATGTTTAGAATGCTGGTCTCAAATTTGCATCAGTTATTGCATAGAATGTCAGGGAAGACCCTTCACCTCACTACTAAATTACAATATGTTTTGAATAGTTTATTGGCGTACCAGTATTAACATTTTAGGCAACTTCCTTGAGGTTATGAAGCAGGACATTGGTAGACAGGGATCAAAATACTGTAGGAATATCGATACATTCCATTTTTTATTGTTTTAGCTGAGATAAAAATAAATAAACATGGCAAAATTGCTAATTTTTTGATAAAGTGACGAACTAGTTCTACATTTCACGGAGCTTACTATTTAAATATTGCGTCCAAGTGTGTTATAAAAACAATCAGTGGTTTCCAACCTGTGAGTCGTGGCGTGTTTTGTTGTGATTCACATTATTGATTTAGCTCTATATTCAATTTTTCAAGGATTTTGAAGATTATAGGAAGATGCGAAATTCTAATAGAAATGTAAGTGTTTAAATGGTAAAAACTACCAAGCTACTTCTAAGGTTCATTCTGGCTAATCTATTCTGAAAGCTTCTTGCTGACTTGGTTTATTGTGCAGCTTGTAATGCTGCTATATTAGATGTATAATATGATAATGATTAATTTGAAGTAAAAGATTATGTGTCTCATTTATTTACACCTACCGTAGATAAGGATACATGGTCCACAAGTATAGCAACTTTAATAATCAGAAAAGTACATTTTTTTATTATTTTACAGTAAAACTTAAAGCAGACAAACAGACGTCAGTAAGTTTCCTTCAAATTTTCTACTTTTAGGGAAAAGGGACATTAGTAAATTATGACTTAAATAAGTATTGAGATTATATTACTGTGTACGTACTGACTATCCAACTTTGGAGGCCTGACAGTTTTAAGTTTTAGGTTATGTTTTCAATTTGATCACTTGAGCTTTTTTCGAACCAAAACTTTATAGTTTTCCTACAAAAAATGATTGTGAGTGTCCAAACAAATAACACTTGTAGCTTTAAAAATTCAGGATTAACAAACAAATATTAAAAATACAGTTGCCCCAAAATTTCTATTCAAGGCTTGATTATCACCCTAAATTTTTTTTTTTTAAAACTGGAGCTCCTTCTCCGTTCCCCTTTTCCCACCATTCTCAACGTTTCCCTTGTACTTTCCTTTGCCACTTGGACATTTTTCTAATTTCAGAATACTTTGAATATCCACTATTTAGGCGTTAAACACGAACGTAACCGGAAGGAATAACTTCCAATAGTGAATAAATTAAGTGGGTCATTTGCTAACTTTGGAACCAGTATCTCATTTTGCTATCGTTATTTTTTGCAATGTACTATTCTTTTTTTTGTTAGTATCTAGTCGCATAGCTGGCTATCATGAATTTAGTTTATTTACATACATCCTTCCAACATATTATTTTATATTATTAAAAAGTAAATCTGCCAAGTCATGTTTTGAGTTATGTAAGTTTTTGTTAGATTCAGTTTGGCTACGTTAGCTAAAGTTTTGTATTTTAATTGGTTTTAAGATCAACAAAGCTTGATTATTTCAAAAGTTTGTTTCGATATGATTTCTCAATTATTTAAATTTGTTTAATCTAGACATAACATTTAAAACTTAGATATATTTCTCAAAAAAAATATAGAAAAATATTGATTGATACAATTTGTTAAATTAATTGATGTAATAAAAAAAATTGCAGATCAAAATGTAACATTTGGTTTACTTACGGTAAAAAAATATTGTCCAATAAAGAAAACTTTACACATGTACTAAATAATTAAACATTAATTTATCAGTATATAAGTCTAAAATACATGAAAACATGTTAACATATTTAAAACTTACAAATACCAATATAGGTTAGACAAAAAAGTTCAAGTACATGTAATTTCAGATTCAAACTATGAAAATTTGGGTTAACAGGTTAACAACTGCAAATAGGTTATGATTAAATGATTGAGTATTAATATACGATTTTTAAGATATACAATATTTAATGAAAAAAATGCTTAAAGTATATAACATTATGCTAATTTTTGATGATATTCCCCCGTGTTTGCGCGATATTTTTACCATGAAATAATACACAATTATTAAGTCAGATGTGATTTTATTTTAATATCACTATTGTCTTGATCGTAAACCCGATCATGTCGTTAACAATTTCGAACGCGACTAATGACACGACCGAACGTATCGAAGGCTGGTGTGACAGACACAGTCACAGTGAGGGTGCTATTTTAGGACTGTGAGCCAGTGCACATTTATTTCACCACGCCTTTGTATTTAAATCGCTTCGATAACTTTCTAGAAGGTGGTGTTAAAAAAAAAGTAAATTAAAAAAAACATCTGGATGGCAGTAGAATGCCCGAGAGCCGGAAGCTGCCTCAAATTACCTTTTAAAATTTCTATTCGATCTTTCCAGAACAGGAAGTTATTATTTAAATTAAAAACCCCTTTAAATTTTAATTTTGACTCAACGTCACCCCACTCTGACGTCACTTAACAGTGGCCTCGTGCCTTCTTAGAAGAATAAGTGCTTTGAGCGCCACATAATATATTATAAAGTTCAAATAAAATTAAATTCGTTTATAAAATTAGTTTCGATATTATTGTCAATGCTTTCACATATTCTTTAGGGGCAAGTCAGTAACTTACAAGTATATATAGGTATAAAAGTTGACAAGTATAAAATTTTAATTCTTAGGTTAACCAATTTGAAACGGACATAATTGATGTAGAAATTTGTAAAAATTCTAAGTCTTATCTGTTATTTTTTTTATCCCATTATCCTTTTGAATTTACAGCAATTTAATACTCCAGCATGGAATACTCAATCTGTCATGTTTCTAAAACATAGGTGTCATAATCATGGTAACTGTAAAACTAAATTAAAAAAGCTGAAGACAGAATAATATTAAAGAGTTACAATAGATGAGAATTACTGGTGTCCAAAAATAAAATCATAAAAGAAAAAGAATTACTAAACAAACTTACAAAAGTCGTTGTGAAGGACACTAAGGTTGGTAAGACAGCGAGATGTTGACTTTGTAGCATCCTCAAGGGGAGGATGCCCAAATAATGCAAAAAAATACAAAAAGGAGGGAACAACAATAGAAGTGAGTGCTATGGAGTTCAAGAATTTGAATGTTATACTCAAAACATTCAAATACTGAAGCTCGCAACTCTCACACCTGTTGCTGAGCTATTGAAAGGGATCGTCTACCCAGGAAAAGTTAGAGACTGCAACCTGCCTACCTTCACGATAAACAATAGATATATATTTATGAAGTACCTTGGGTATGATGGGATTTATATATGTAATAAGAATTAGATAAGTCAAAGTTAGTCGATACTTATTAGCTATAGCTCAATTAGATGTTTAACAGTTCCATTAAAATATATACATTGTTGTTGTTGCAATGTATAAAGAAAATAGATTAAACTCATAAACAACTATGAATTGAAGTCAAAGCTAAAGAGTCTGAGTTAAATATTCATCAGATTACTTAAATGTTAACTTAAGATGTCGCCCATAATAAATGGCGCATGGTAAATAGCAAACATGATAATTTGAATTCCATCATTAAATATTAATCCTTTAAAAATGGCACCTAGTCTATGACAACAAGACAATCTAATTTCAAATATAATATATACGTCCATTAGGATGGCACATAGTATATGACAACAAAAAAGTTAAATTCAAATATTAAGTGTTCGCCCATTAAAATGGGACATAGCAAATGGCAACAAGATAAACTAATTTCAAATATAAAATATTCGTCCCTAAGAAATAGCACATAGCGTATGACAATAAGATATGTTAAATTCAAATACTAAATATTCGCCCATTAAAACGGGACGTAGCAAATGGCAACAAGATAAACTAATTTCAAATATAAAATAGTTCCCGTGAACATTACTTTAAACAATACAGTACATAATCGATAAAATCGATTTTTTGTGACTGGCGATAAGTCGCCCTGACCTTGCAATGAAGTGACTCTAAAAAAATAAACTATGTTCCTAACTGTAAGATTAATTTCAAAGTTTTTTGAAATTTAAGCCAAAATTGAATTTTGAAAAGATTTACATTTAAAAAAAAAAAAAGTTTAATTTGCCGAAAATGGATTTAGTTCTTACATTTTACGTAGCTGAAAGCCGGAGCTTATCCTATCCCTGATATGACTCAGGCCCAATTGTAAAGTTCGTAGCCACAGGCACCAGAATATATACCTATAGCACAGAAGAGGGGAAGATGGGAAAAAAAGGGGGGAATAACATTCGAGAATAAACAAGGAATACAAGAAAAGCGCAAGTTGATTCGCTTCGAGAGAGGCCGAGGGCGTTCGGGATCTTCTCGGAGGGGATCTCTTTACTGCGCAAATCCACTCAACCCAAGGCGTTGGCTTGAACTTGTCATCCAATCTTCACAGTCAGTATTCAATTTTCCCGGTTCATAGAAGGTGCGTTAGGTGTTTTTGTGTCGTTCTTCCCGCAGCCCCAGTCAACAAGAAAACGGGTTAAGTCTTGACTATTTATGTTTGTTTCGTGTCTATCATAAAAACATCCGATGCTACAACTTATTTAATTGTGGTTCGAGAAATTACATTTTGATCTGCTATTTTATTTTTTACATCAATTAACTTAACAAATTATTCAATAATTCTTTATATATATTTTTGAACAATATATCTAAGTCTTAAATTCTAAATCAAATCCACTCCTTACTTTCAACTCGCTTAAAATGTTGTATTCGGCTTAGGTTTGCAAAGTTTTGATATAGTGGTTTTTGGTTGGTTTAGAATTCTTTGGAGAACTTAAATTTTTCAAAGCTTAGGATTCAAATTCTTTTTTCAAATGATTGTTTAAGTCATTTTATTTATATTCAAACTTTCAACCTTATCTCCACAGAATATATAATCACTATTTGTATGTACTGAGCCCTAGAGTGTACTATAAATATCATCAAAAGTAACTTTGAATGGACACATTTTAGAAAATTATGTTTAATACAATTTATAGAAAAATTACAGATATAATGGTTTCTAAACATGTATGTATGGTTTTAAAACATTAATATCTTTATTTTCAATTAAAAAATTGTTTCAATAAAGATGTGCTCAAAAATTATCCCAGTTGAGGATACTCAAAGTTGGGGCACTAAATGGGAGAGCACTGAGACCCGCGCACACGTTTAGAAATCTCGGATATTAAAAGTGGTTTGATATTTTTAAACATAGTTTTCAACAAAATCCTGGCAAACATTATAGGAAGGTTTCTCTGAATAGCTAGAAAGCTGAATTTAGAATTTAAAGTTAAAAAAAAGAAGAAACTTTACGTGTAAATGTGTACTTCTAAGATTAAAGCAAATAGTTTGATACCTATATCTAGCCTTCTTCTATCAAATAAAGTCATATTTTATAGGGTCACAAATTGTGAGATTGTTTTACATGATTATATATAAGATATCTCACATTTTTTAAAAAAAACTTTAGACTTAAATCTAAACCTTTTACTTTTCAGAAGATTTGCCCTCATTTTGGTGTAAAAACAATATTTCAAAATATCTAACTACTTCTTAAATAAATTGGTATTTCTAAACGTCTTCAATTCTTCTCAGTGCTCCTTAATAAATAATTGCAGTTGACAGCCAGTTCCTTAATTTAAAAAAAAAGGTCATTGTGTTTCAAGTTTTCCTTTGTAATGTGATGTCAGAGTAAACTTATTTGTGTGGCAGGATTATGGTACTTATGGCGAGGGTTTGAGGGGTTAGATACGGGGGTGGGTGCTTCCTGAAGCTTGCTAGGTGACTGCCAGACGACAGGATCTCATATTTTGTATCTGCCTGCTAGTACATTCGAGTTTAAAGTGAGTAGCTTAAAAATTGTCACTTGATTGCGCTGTAGTCACTGAGGATCGCACCTAGCTATCCCAACGTTGAAGGAGTAAAGCCTCGATAAGAGTGCCCAAATTTTTAACCTAACGGCTGTGGTGGCTATGTTCTTTCCTTCTATGTGGGCTAGGCTCAGGCCACCCTGATCAGTTCTTGACACATTCAAGGAATCCAGAGATTAACCGGATGACAGCATTATAACATCACTGTCCCCTTAACCCCTTCACCTTTGTACTTTTTTTTCAAAGCAATTTTTAGAAATAACAATACCTACTCACTGGCGAAACTAGCGACACCTGTTGATGAGCATAGCAATTCTGACTCACCCCAAACCTCACCCTCCACCACCAAAACTGAAAAGAGGACCACTATAGCGCACACTTAATTAGGAAGATACAACGCTGAATGTACATTCCAATGGTTACAATGAACATCATAGTAGCATATATATATATAGTGGGACTGATTCCCTACCTTTCCTTTCCTGCTGTAGTGGCTCTTGGGTGTTGGAGCTTAAATATCCTTCTGGCTGGTACTTCCTGTTGAGGAAGAGAGTATTATCAACAGCACTGACCTTACTTATTTAGTCGAACTGCACCTTCACTCTTACGCTGAAGGGAAGAAATGGAAGGGGAGAGGCCTGAAGCTCCATCTTCATCACCTGGTTACCCCATTATCTGGTAACTTTTTGATAAAAATGGCAGGACTGTTGTAACGTGTTAATTACATTTTAACACTTACACTAAATGAAGCCCTATAATTGTAAAATTATGACTACCAGATCTAATAAGTTCTAATATTGTGTGGCAGATATAGACTCATTGCGACATCACAAGCGGGAGACGCCCAATTCTCTCATCAAAAATGCCCTAGTGAACGACGCATCTTGGCTCGAAGACCAAAACCCAAAAACATCTAACACCTGACACGGACGGTGGGTAACTGAGAGAGGCTTCATTCGGTGAGATCTCAACATCGTCGCTAGTGCTAGTGGTCGGGTGGCATGATGTGTGATTATGCCTGTAATTATATGACCACTACAACCACTTCTTCTTACTTGGAGATAGCCTTGCCAAAATTGTAGGCCCACGGTATAAACAGGCTTGTCCTCGGTTCCCGTATATTTATTTATTGTAACCACTTGTCAGAGAAACTGCTGGAGGATATTCACGAGCAATCGGCTAGGGCTAACGTACTGAAGACCACGATGGGTTTAGGTTTTTCTCTGCACCTCCTTGCCGGGGA
>JBCFYV010009918.1:0-31784 GCA_039000515.1 Timema cristinae
CGGGGATTCCCTTGCCGCAGTTTCCCTTTCCCCCCAAGGTTTTGCAATTCTTCTCCCCCGCCCCCCCCTTGCCTCCCCTCCTCGGGGAAAAGCTCCCCCTGCAGTCGGGGGGGGCTTGGCGCGGGGGGGGCCCCTTTTTTTTTTCCACTTGGGGCCGCCTGTTTTCCCCCCACCCGGGGGGAAGAGGGGGGCGGGTAAGAATAGGAACACTCCCGGGGGAAGAGAAGGGGGTAAAATACTAGAACAAAACCTGGGGGGGGGAGGTGAAATACTATGGGAACAAACCGGGAAAGATAAAATACTATGGAAAAAACCTAAAGGAGATAAAAACTAAAAACCCTAGGAGAGGGAAGAAGTTACTTTGGGAAAAAAAACACCGGGGGGAAGAAGATACATGGAACAAATGGGGGGGAGAGATAAAAAACTATGGAAAAAACACCCTGGGAGGAAAAAGATACAGGAAAACACCTGGGAGGGGGTGAAGTATATGAACAACACTTGGGGGAAGATGAAGAAACTATAACACACCTGGGGGAGAGGGAAATACTATGGAACAACACCAAAATTTGAAACCTATGGAAAACACCGGGAGGGGGAATGAAATACTTGGGGGGAAAAAAAAAACCAAAAGGAAAAGGAAAAAGAAATACTAGGAACCCTGGGGGAAGGGGGTAAAATACTATGGAACAACACCTGGGGGGGAATGAAATACTAGGAACAACACCCCGGGGGGAAAGGGGAAAACAAACAACACCCAAGGAGGGGAAGATACTATGGGAAAAACACCTGGGGGGAAAGGGAAATCTAAACAACACCTAAATAAATACTAGAACAACACCTAAGGAATGAAAAATAAAATGGGAAAAAAACCTGGGGGGAGAAAAAGAATAGGAACAAAAACTGGGGGAGGGGAATAAGAAACTATGGGAAAACACCTTTTAAGGGGTTGGAATAATATTTTTTATCATCTAGTCTCCGTATAAAAATTTTTTGGGCACCCTTTTTGGGGATTTTTTAAACATCCAAAACTCTTTTCAAAAGCTTTTGGGCCCTTTGGGCCACTACCGAAACAGTAATTTTTGTTAACAAATTTAATCTTCCCTTTCCATCCCCCCCCCCCGGGCCTTTTTCCCCTCCCCCAACTGTTCTTACGATCCTTCCTCCCCCTTACCTCCCCCCACTCTCATTTTGACAGTCACTTCCCCACCTCACACATTCTCAGGGTCCGGAAAAAATGGCAAGTCTGCTATTATGTATTTGAACTTTACCTAACCCCTGATGATCCTCGGTTGAGGGGGAGAGCGTACCTTAAGGGTTTTTCGTTTTTAACCAAGGGTTATTCGTGACAAATTTTTTAATACAACATCCGCAAAAGCTAAAATAAACCCACCGTATAATCAACAATGGGGGCCAACCCCCGGTCTATTGCGACCCTCACCCCATCCAATGGACCTGACGCCTCGACCTGAAACCCCCCATGAGGGGTTTTACATAAAAGGAAAACTCTGGTTTATTCTAGGTGGTGCATTCATTAATAATATTATCACCCCTTTTTGTGGTCAAACGTTCCAAGACCATCTCGCAATGGACTTGCCTGGAACCATTTGAGGTCAGGGCAAATCCCGGTCGGGGGACTTGGTTTTTGTATAATTTTTTTTTTTCCACAAATTTAAATTAGGTTTAACCCGACTGGCATTTAATACCTAACTTTTTAGACAAAGGGTTTGGGAAACAGAAAATGTTTGCACAGCAATGGAAAAAAAAATTTTAAAAAAAACTAACCTTAGCACCCCACGGTTTTCAAACTCAACCACCCCTTTCCCGCACATAGACTAGAGATCTTAAACTTTATCGGCGTGCCACCGATCGGCCTTTTTTTAAAAAAAAATAATTCCGCCCCCTCCCAACCCCTTCCCCAACCCCCGACAAAAAGAACCATTTAATACACCGTCCCCTTAACGATCCTGAAAAACTCCCCCATTTTCTCCGTACTCCGAAATCTAAAAACCCCCCCTCACCCGTCTCCCCTATTCACTTTTCCCCAAACAAAGGTGTCCCTCAAATCCAGGGACAATTCAAGAGCACAACTTACAAACTAACTTAACGAAGAGGCAACCCCCACCCAAAAATAAACCCTTTTCCCGAAACAACTCTGTAAAAATTTTAGTCCCCCCTTTTTTGAACCAACCCCTTCCCACTCGATAAGGTATTTTTGAAGAAATGTACCCGAAACACGGTACATTTACTTGTACCTTTTTCAGATAAAAAAATTTTTTTCTTTGATCCAAACCCACTTTGAAACAATTAAGGGATGTTCACAAACTACCGTGTATGTATATATACAGGGTTTTTCCCCATCAAACGAAAATTTTTGGAATGCAAGGGGATAAAAAAACAACTAAAAATTCTTTTAGAAATTTGCTCTTTAGTTTCCTTTTTCCACGCAAACACAAAAAAACCCAAATAAAAAAACGTTTTTCTCAAATCCCGTAATGGTTAATTAATTTTCCTGAAGAGGGGTCTGCTTCGGGCCCCTGTGGCCTCCTCTCCCTTCACCTGTTTAACGTCTTTAGTTTTGTTTTGAAAGGGGGCTCTCAAGAAAAAAAATTATACGCCCTGTTAATGACCTTCAAACCTTCCCGCCCAAAAAGATAACGCAAAAAAACCAGTGGGTCACCATCCTGGGGAGCCCCAATAAAAAAAATAAATCAACTATTTTATTTAATACAAACTTTTTGTTTTTTTTTAATTTATTGCTTTTACGCAAAAAAAAGCAAAAACTATAAATCCCAAAAAAAAAAATTTTTGATTAGTTTTTTTTTATCCACTTGCATTTTCCCAATTTTAGCCTTTTAACCCGGAACCCCCTTATATTTATTTATCACTTGGCCTCATTCCTTCAAGAAGAAAAGCAAACATCACCCAATTTGGATACCAACTTACTCCTAAAAACACCTCCTACCAATCTCATTTCGAAATTTCCCACCCCCCCTTTTCCACCCCCCCTTCTCCCCCCTTACCCCTTTATAAAAAAAAACAACCAAAAACCAAGGGCCTGAAAAAAACACAAACCGAAAAAATAATACTGACTTCAAAATTTAAAATTGAAAATTCTGTCCCCCCCCCCCCCCCATTTCGGCCTTCCACAAAAAATGCCATTTCCCAATAGCCAGGACAAGCCGCGAAATGGAAAAAAAAAAAAAAAGGGGGGGAAACCCCCCTTCTTGCACCCTTAGGGTCCCCCAGGGGGCTCGCCCATAACAACCCCAAATTTAGGGGGGGGGGGGGAAGGGGGGTTAGAAGGAGTAGGACATACACCTATCATTATCTTTATTTTCTCACGATAGTTTGGGGGAAAAAAAAACACCCCCCCCCCCTGCCCCCCCCCCCTTTCGAAACCCCACCTAAACTTAAAACAACACAAAAAAAGGGGGAAGGGTCAAAAGAGGTGGGGGGGTTTTCCCGATAAAGTTAAACGCGCCGGAAGTCTCGTTAACCGCAGGGGGGAAGAGTGATCTATGAACCAAAACACAGTTTTTTTCCCAAACAAATATCATAAAAAACAACAAGATTTGGTTAAAATAAACTATATTTTCAGTTTGGCTAAGTTTTTAACACTCTGTATTTAATATTATTATAAAATTTTGTCCCCAAACTCTTACAACCTTCGGCCTTTTTCCACTTCAAAATTTCGGTTTAGAAATAAATATAAAAAAAGGCCCATTTGTGAAAAATTGTGAAAAACCTTTTATAAAAAAAAAAACCACCTCATCTACCAAGACGGATTCAAAACCCCCATCCCCACCGGGCAAACCAAAAAACAACCGACCCTTTTATTCTTTGCTCCACCGAAAAAAAAAAAAATTTTAATCTATACATAATCGAGAACAAAAACCATCCTTCCCTTGGGCCAACGGGGGAAATTTAGCCTTTTTCCCAGGCAATATTTTGGTACCCGTCCTTTCTCAGGGGCCATCGAGGACTGTTCCCCCAAGGGGGGGGGGGGCAGCAATACGCCCACACACCAGGAAAAGAACATCACCCCAAAAGGGGCAGCGCTGCTTTCCAAATAACCCCATTCAGCATTTTTATGGGGGTGACAGTACGAAAAATTCTCAAGTGGGCTGGTGCTTGTTTTTACATTAAAATTTTAAAATCTATTTGGATCACTAACACTTTTTTATAATAATTTTTATATTTTAAATTTTTATATTTTTTTTTAATTTACTTCTACGAAATTTTTAAATCACACAAAACTCAAAAACTACTTAAAACAAAAAATCCCAACAACCCCACCCCCCCCCGTTTAAATTTAATGGGAAAGAGGAAAGTCCCAATTTTTTCCACTGGGTTGAAACCCGGGGCACCTTTTTTATTAAACACGTTCACCGACTAGTTGGGGGGGACTATGCTTTAAATCCCATGCCTATACCCATCCAAAGTCAAATTTTGGGCCCTCAAAAAGTTTTAAAAAACACAACCCAAAAGTTCGAAACGCCCACAACATAATTACCCCCCTCCCAAAACGCGCCAGTCGATACCAACGTTGAAAACAGAAACCGGGCTCCAACCATTTCGGGGCCCCGAACAAAGTGGGTTCTATTCGGGGCGAAGCTTCCGTCCATTTAAACTCTCAAAAACGGGCCCCCTACAGCCGACCAACACAACTTTCCCAACTCCCGCGTTGTCCCCTCGTGCGACTTTAATTAATTTTTGCTTTCCTCTTTCTGCCGATAACATCTCTTGGTATACACAATTTAAAATTTCAAAAATTTAAACCGACTCGATAATCCATCGCCTACAAAAGGTATAATACAACCTCTCTCGTTTGGGGGAAAGTTTTAATAACTAATTTAAAAGGGGGCACTTTTCTTTTGGTTTGTTTTTATTGGTTTTTTAAAAACAGCACAAAAATTTTTTAAAAACCCCGGTATTTACTTTAAAAATCCGTTTAATCTAAGAAAATAAAAATGTCGGCACAAGCTTTGCAAGTTGGTTCGCAAGCATTATGGGTCAACATAACATTTCTGGCCATCCACGGGTCTTTTCTGGTCGAAATCGTGAAACAAGATTTTCGAACACACATCATATTAAAATTCACAACCATTCGAATGTTCGGGACAAGAACGTCTAAAATTTCAACTTGTATCATACATTAAGTATATGAAAATCTCAACTTTGGCAGAAAGACCATAGAAGAAAGAAAAATTTGTTTGCAATGCTTTATACTCACAAAAAATTAAGATTTAATGTCACTATACGCCCCTTTATTGGTCTACAAATATATGAATCTTTATTAAAAACCATTTCAGTAGAAGAATATAAACTTGTTTCCCAAAATAAATTTCTTGCTATCTAAATAAAATCTAAAAATAATACTTTATGTCAAAATATAAAACGTTCAAAGCTCGCTAAAAAACCACATCAACATTTAAAAGCGCTTTAATATCATCACAACCATTATAAAGCTGATCCCAATACTCAAACATAGCTAAGTACGCTCTCCCATTGTCACACTCGCCCTTTTAGTACTCCTCATAATTATCTTTAAAATCATCTAAATCAAAAAGAAATAAGATATTACAAAACTTCGATTGGGATCCATTGAATTCAGGAAAAGTTCCTAAAGGCAGATGTTTGAGTTGAACTTTATGGTTAGGAAATATGACCATGTGTAAGCAAAGGAGCTGTAAGAATAAATTTTAAACTTGAGTTACAAAAGAATTTGAGACCCATAAATATTAGATGATATCAAATACAGAAGTCTAGAAAACAAAGAAAAAAAGGAAACTTTTGAAAGGGATACAGCAAAGAAATAACATATAACTTTACGGGGTATATATTTACAATTAAATTTTGGAATTGGGAAAAATTTCAAAAAGGGAACGAGTTTACACAGATCAAAAACGGACATGGGTAGAAAAAGGTAAAAAAAATTTGGAAAATTTTGGGCCCAAATGGACAAAAGCGAGAGTTGAAAAAAAATCAATTCAAATTGATGACATAAATGGGGATCTTTATATAGACCACAAAATAAAAAAAAATATTTCCCCATGTAAAAATAGATGCATTATAGCCCGAATAAGCACAAATGGACCAGCTTAACTTACCAGGGCCACCCTGACTCCGGGGCAGCCTCACCCCAAGCCCCTCATGAAGACGTCAGTGGGGCGGGCCTAAAGGGCCCTCCCCAGCTCCTCCGGGCCCCCTTTGAAGTTGGCCTGAACGGCCCCCTTTACTCCTCCGCCCTTCCTAGCCCTCACCATCGCATCTAAACAAAATGACAGTACTTAGGGTTTTTAACATTTGGTCGAATTTGACTAACAATCCCAACCTACTTTTCATCTCGCTTAAGAAGGGAATTTTATGGCCGCTGAATTTGAGCAAAACCCATTTAAGCCACTGAACCCCAACCCTCTTTTTAAAACACCCATCGACGTCTTTGGCCCCAACAAAATTTTATTTACAATCCTTCATCGCCCAAAAACCGCCCCCACATACCAAACCCCTCTCCTACCGCCAAAAATTATCCTTAATATTTTTGGGGGGTGAAGTACAACCCAAAGACTTCATTATGCTAAATATTAAATAGAACAATTTCAAAAATTGAACCTTCATATGTATGCTGAAGTTTTTTGGGGAGACCCCTCAAACCCCGCCAAAATTGATCCTCAACCTCTACTTTAAGGGCGAACCAAACAAGACCGGACTGACGCCCCTTACTTCGGGCCAACCCCCGATACACTTTTTATAAACTTAATCAATATCTTACTTAAGAAAACATTTCCCTTGCCGAATGGAAAACAAAATTAAAATAATACAAAAGATATTAATTTTTAAAAAAATCGGGAGGGTGTGAGGGTTATTTTGAAACCCGGAATTGGGCCGTTCTTCAGGCTCATAATACACTTTTCCCCTAAAACCCCGCTTTCCCAATAAGTCACGTTATGTTAAAGATTATTAGTCGAATCAAGATTACATACATTAAAAATGGTGTTTTAAAAAGAACATTGATAAACCATTAGACATGCCTCTCGCCAGTATGACCTGCTTGACAACCCTCGAGGTCAGGGTAACAAGCGCAATACAATCAACTAGGAACGCTAGAAATAAACCCTCACTTCACCAGCAACTTCGAGGGAAAAGTCCGGTCTTTATAGAACCCTTTTAGAAAATAAAACATTTTTCTCGCGGTCAACGTTGAACAATTTTCATATTATTTAAATTTATTTAGCACCGTTCTTACTACCCTTTTTGGGTTTTAACTTATTACTGATTAACAATTGGAGAAATGGGAAGGGTAATATAGGAGGGAAAGGGACCACATGGCGTGGGGGCGTGGAAAACCATTTTGAAAAAACCACCCCCCAGTTAAACCAACCGAGATTCAAATCGATTTCCCTTGGGGGCAGTTTAGCTCAACACGAAACAGAACGTTAGCAAATAAGCCACCAGTGGTTACATAAAATTAATATACAATCAAAGTGATAATAAGGCTTGACGTATGACTACGAAAATAGATAGCCTATATGACTTTCTATCTGTCAAAAGGCACTTTATATTAAATTGGATTGAAATAAATATAAGCAATCTTATTCCTTAATTGAAAAAAAAAAAAACGGGCTTTTGGGAAACCCAAATGTCACATACACTTTAAACCAACTAACCCAGGGCAGGCACTTAGTATCACAAATCAGTAAATTTGCCTAGTAAATTAATAACGGACTGGGGAATAAACCTTATACAAATTCTAATATATTACTCAGCCAGCTCTGAGTCGAATAATAACAACCAAACTGTGTCATAACTATATAATCACTTATCACCAAAGACACGTTAATTATAAGTACGAAAATAAATTTTATTAACTCAGCGACTTAACTACCCGTCGGGTTATACCCACTTAAAACTAATTGTAATGGTAGGTGTTGGAAAATAAATGAAGGGCCTACTTTAACGTGGGTCCAACCACATGGGGGTTTTTTTTAAAATTTTGTCAATTAAAAGGGTTTGGGAAATTTAAAATCCCCAAAAACCGGCCCCCCCAAAAAAGAAATTAAAGAAATTTTTTTTGTGAATTTGTTGGGTTTAAAATTAGGGTTTTAAATTTTCCCAAAAATTTTTTTTTAAAATTTTTTTTTTTTTTTTTAAAGGGGCCTTAAAATTTTGTCCAAAAAGAAGTTAAAAAAATTAAAAAAAAAAAAGAAAATTTTTAAAAAAGGGGTGGAACTATTTTTCTAAAATTTTTAAAATTTTTAAAATAATTTTATTTTAAGGGTTTTTTGGGAATTCTTTTGACAAAAAAATTTTTAAAAAAAAAATTTTTTGGGGGTTAAAAAAATTGGTTTTCCAAAACAGGGGGTTTTAAATCATCATTTTTGTTTTATTTTTTTGCTTTTAAAATTTTTTTTTACCCTGAAAAGGGGAAAAAAAAAAAAATTTTTAAAAAAAAAAAATTTTTTTCAAATTTTAAAATTTAAATTTAATCATCAAAAAAAAGTATTTTTTGGGGGATTCCCCCTTTTTTGATTGGTTTTTTTCTTCTAAAATTTAAAAATTTTGAATTCTTTGTTTTTTACAAATTTTTTTTAAAAAAACCTAAAAAAAAAAACCCTTTAAATTTTCTTTATTTTTTTAAAAATTTTTAACCTGTTTAAAATTAAAATTTTTTGGTTTAAATTTTTAAATTTTTTTAAACGCCCTTTAAGCTCCCAAAAAAAAAAATTTTGAGGGTTTTTTTAGGTTTGGGTAAAAAAAATTAAAAATTTTTTTTACCCTTTGGGTTAAATGGGCCTTTAAAGGGAAAGGGGGGGGTTTTTCATTTTTTTTTTTTGGAAAAAAAAAAATTTTTTTAAATTTTTTTTTTTAATTTTCGGGGCCAAATTTTTAAAAAAAAAAAAAAAAAAAAAACAATCTATCAAATTCTAACACCCACCAAATATTTAAACTGTTGAACCAGGGAAAAAAAATTAACTCGTCTGTTTCACTGGAACAGAAATTTGATTTATTTGTAAAAAATAAATAATTTTTTTGCCTGAGGAAATTTAAATTTTTAAATAAGCGCAAACAAGCATTCCCAAAACCCAATCTGCTCCCGGGGAAGGACGATAGTCCGGTCTAGGGGAAGACTTACCCACCTTTTCACCGTCCACCCAACATTACCACCCCCTCACCCCCATATCGCGGGGGGTCCTTTCATTTTAATTTTTTTGGTTCCATGGGTAACCCCGGACCCGGGATGCCCGCAGGGGATGGCCCGGGGGGGGGGGGGGGGTTACCGTGAGTGTCCGTTTTACCAAATTTTTCTCACACGGGGGACCTTCCTCTTTCTCTCTCCCCTTTGGGGCCGATTTTACCGGCCATTAATTTTTTTCCCAAAAATTTTATTTGTGGCTCAATTGGGCCCTCCCCCGGCCTATTTTCGCCTCTGCTTCTGTCTGTCGCTGGGGTGAGCACCCTCCCATCGCCCCCGGGGAAAAAAGGGCCAACATACCGAATATATTACAAGTGTTATAAGATTAAGATTCCAATACAGAATGTATAAAAATATTTCTCCTTCGAAATGAAAAATAGGACCCCCAAAAGCAAAGGAGACCACTATCTTTTTTTCTTCCGGGTTTCCTTTCTCTCGTACTCATTACCTTTTTGGGAAAGGGGCCCAAATTTTCCTTTTTCATCATTCTGGGCAGGCCACGGCCACCCCCTTTAGACAAGGGGCGACAATTTCCACAATTTGGGGGGAAAGATAAAAACAAATAACGTCCGTAATTTTTTAAGATTTTTTAAATTTTTTGGGGCGAAATAACCAATTCTCCAGTAAAACCAAAAATTTATTTTCTTTTTCACCGTGAATATCAACATTTGTTGGAAAACCCCTCTGGGGTATAGCTAAGCCAATTCGGTGACTAGAAATGCCAGTATGGAGATCAAGGCAAATGCCATCGGTAACATACAGGGGTTTTCCACTAACCCTCCACCAATTGCGGGTCATTTCCTAGTATATTCAACCTTACAAATTCCAACCAATTAGGGATATTGTACTTAAACTATAACCCGACGGTAATAAGACGGTGCTAGTATTATTAATATTCAGAATTGTGAAAATTTTCATGAGCAGGGTTCTATGAGAAAATTTTATTTATTTGGGAAACAAATATTTGATTTAAAAAATTCAAAACCGACCTTTTTCTCGCTTCCCCAAAGCTCCCCCCCCCTTAAACTATTTTTTGTTGACCCTAAATTTCAAAGTGTTATTATCACTCTAATATGACTGTACATAATAATTTTTAAAAGGGGAATGACTTGTAAAAAAATCATGTCCCTGTATGGGTTACCCTAACAGAGCTTGTTACAACCCTTTCCTTGATATTTTCCCCATCTGTCCCATTTGCCAATCATACTAGAACTCTGCTCTACCACCTCACATGGAATGTATGTTGTTGAAAACCGACCATGAAATTCAACTAGAGATTGTGAACAATTCACAGTAAGTTTCCACTAGCTCTTTTTTACCCGCAACACTACGACACGACACTAAGAACTGCACTGAAAGCATCACGTGAGCCAATCTACTGGTACCAAAGACACTGAACGTTTTTCCCGAATCTTTCCTCACAATTTTGGGTTTTGGTTTCAAATTGGATCATCTGTCCATAAGAGCTGAAATGTCAATAAGCCCGCTAATTGCCTAAAAAGGCTTCACTCAGGGGGCCACATTTGACGCCTCGCAAAGGGAAACAACCAAAAAGCCTGGAATCGAACCCAAATTTTCATGATTGGCTAGTTTAGAAAGTTCTCTAATTTAAGTCTTTTACATTACTAAGATAATTTACTGAACAGACTACCGTTATCCTAAATGATTTTCCAACTCTCTCTCTCTACCGAATTCAGGTACATTTCCTCTAACTTTTTCCTTTAAATTTTCCTAACTCGTTATTGAAATAACATTCGGTATTTGTTATAAATTTCCCTAAAACGTTTCGTACCTGAACCTCACGTCACGTCAAGATGAAATCTTCATATTTGTGAATTACGTTTTTCAAGAGTTTTAAATATAAATTCCCCACAATTAATTTTTTATCTTAAAATAGTTCTTTTGTTTGTTTAGTAATCAATTATTTTCATAATCCAAAATTCAACTATTGTTTTAACTCAAATTCCTAGGATCTTTCCCCCAGGGGTGGATTTAAAAATCAATTAATGTCTATCTATAACAAAAAAAAATATAGTTTTATAAAAAAAAACAATGTTTCAAGCAGCCAATGATATGATGTAAACCCCAGGGAAAAGAAGGTTACAAACAGAATTCCAGGGAAACTACCACTATCTCCCCCCCTTTCTATTTTCACTTTAACACTAAGTGAAAGCGCTTATACTCTTTGGGCTCAAGCTATGAATACTACCCGCTTCAAAAAAACTTCGAAATCTCTAAATAACAAACAATTAAAAAAATTTAAAACATAATTTTAGAAAAGTTATTTGCGACCCAAATAATACCCTAAATATACAAAAGGGGGGTTAAAACCCTCCCCACTATTTTTAAACGTAGCAACTTCCCATAAAAAACTAATGAAAAGTTTTGCTACCCCCCCCCCCAAAAAACCCGTCTACTTAAACAAGAAGCTCCCTACTTACGGAATGTCGGCCATTAAAGCATTTTTCCCAAAACGATAAACCCTCATAAGCTTCCCCCCCCTTCCCCCCCTTTTTTTTCTCTCTGAAAACTTGCTCCCTATAGTTTACTAAACAGGGACAAAAGGGTCTTAAAACCCCCTAAAACCTCTTTCCCCCCCCCCTTACACCATCCCCTAAAATTCTTTTTTCGTTGATTTTCCCCTTTAAAAAAGGGCGCTCCCCCTACTTTTCCCCCCCCCCTTTTTTTCATGTCTTGTTATGGGGGTATCCGGGGAATTGTAAATGCCGCCCTAATGAACCAGGTTTAATTTTTTTTAAGTTGGTAGGGTTTTAAATTTTTTACGGATACACTTCTAAAACCGCACAAAAAAAAAAAAGAAGGTTAAAATATCAAAAAAACACCAACTCCCCAGAGATTTTAAATTTGCAACCCCTTCCAACTTTAAACTTTTTTTTAAGCCAAAAAGGGGGTAAAAACGGGGTAGAGTAAACGAAAAATTTAATTTTATGTTCGACTTTTAAAGGAACATTCACTGATCTCTCTTTTTTTTTCCCCTCCTATTTAATTCCCTTTTTATAAGTTTTAAAATTGGTTTATCCTACCCCCCCCCCCCCCTCCCCCTTGTTATAACTTTGTTCCCCATTCAAAATTGGGTCATAAAATGGGCAATTTAAAGGGTTAACTTCTATCTGGGTCATTACAAAACTGAAATAAATTTGGGAAAGGTTTTTTTTAAAAAACCACACATTCAAAAAATTTTGTTAAAACAACCAAAATTAAAATTTTTCTTTTTGACAACAAAACCTTTTTTTTTTGAACATTTTAATACTTATAAGATTTAAATAATTATTCCAATTACACTAAATTAAATATTTATGTTTCCCCTTTTTAGGAATTTCGTTCCGTTTTTACCCCCCCCCCACCCCCATGATCCGATAGAATAAAACCTAGTCGGGGATTGGCGAAAACGATCTATTTTCTTCTAGAGGCAACCAATCCCAACCATTACCTCTTTGTCCAGGGGCAGCAGGGGTAAAGTTGAACTTGTTTTTCTTTTTCATTGTAAAAGCCTATTATAATCTTTCTCATTTAAGTGACCGGGCGGTCTAGGGCCCGGGGGTTCAAACCTCGGTCCCCGGCACAGATTATCTGATTACCAACCCTTCCTTCACCTCTGACAAGACATCTTGTAATGTGGGAATGCCAGCCTCCCACCGTGGTTCGGATCCCCACGTTAAACTTAGGTTCCTCCATTTCATCTCACAATCACCCAAACAATACACATTAGCGTATGGTACAAACCGAACGGGTATAAACGTGGTGCTAAAATAATTCTTCCCTATTTACATTTTTTATCCACCTTTTCTGTACCTTCTTCAAAAATAAAATAAAAATAAATTAATAATGAAAGTAAAAAAATAAATTTTTACATTGGTACCCCCCTTGTTGCTCGAATGTTGCCCCTCCATAAAAAAGCAAGTAAGTACTTCATCGTACAGTTCCCAACTAAGACCTGGTGCGGACGCTTGTAAGTCGCTCCGCCGTCACTGAGTTTGGAGGAACGGGTTTTGGTTCCGGGCAGTGCTAATAAAATATGTATTTATTATTTATATAAGGCTTCATCGCTCTATCCAATTATTGACTAAGGCCGGGAGACAGTACTTCCGACACTTCATATAATTTTGCAGTGCGTATTATAATCAAACCAGACCCCAGTTCGATTTCTGTATATAAAATTAAGTTATTTGTGATCGTGTTCTGACATAATCTGCCCGGTTGAAAAAAATGCACGTCGAGAAATTTCAATTAAAATCCCCTCTGTCGTGATCTTGAAAGGGTCTGCTTATTACTGTAAAATTTGGGGTTAAGGGCCACCCGAGTAATTAATGGATTAAGGTCACATTCGGGGTACTGAGTTACACTGAGAGTAGTAACCAACTGCCCATCCTTTCTCCATAACGAATGCTGGTGCACTTACACTAACATGTTTTAACCCTCTCTCCACTATTAATAACCGTCCGGGTTAAATGCACATCCACACTAAAAATATAAAGAACGAGGAGGTAAAATTGATAGATAGAATTTGTACCCACATTCGCGCTAAGGAAAAAACTCAATTACATTTCGCGGGGATTAGAATCAGAATATTCCCAATCACCGATAGTCCCAGACAAGACAGATTGAAAGCCTTTGTGTCTACCGGCGCGAATTTCCTTCACTAGATCTTCCTCACATTATCCCCTAAAATTAAACCTTCAAATAATCCCGGAACAAGCAAACAGAAGCAATATATCCGCCTTGTAATCCCGCAAACCCCACAACACACCCGTCCTTGGTTGTCTACCCCCAGGCGGGGCCAGGATACACCCCCCCACACCAGAAAAAAACAAACCCCCATTCTTGCCGGGGTTGCCAAGTTGCTCTGGTATTCAATCTTGTTAAGTCCATATTTTTATGGCGTTTCCATGAATTCCATAAAACTCGGGGGGCGCGACAATTTTATTGTGGCGCGGGGGTTTATGGAGAAGGGGTGTAGGAAGATATAGATGTAGACAATAACCCTGAAGGGGTGTTTATCCGCTGTTCAAATTAAAACAAATCCCTGTCGTAGATGTCCCCGGAAAGGGTTAACATCCGGGTTACACCAGAGTTATGGCCGCTTTTCTCTGTTATGAAATTGAAATCCCATAAAAATATGACTAAATTTTTTCTACCCTTTCCTGCCTTCCCCCCAACCCCCCTCACCCATTTCACCCCAATCGATGCCCCTCCTCGATAAAAAAATAAAACAATATCCCGAACAATGCCATGTCGCAAACATTGCAAACTGTAGATAAACATGACGTTTTCTACCATTACTGTTGGAGTTCTTATCCAACCGCCTTAAGGGCGCATGGTCTAAGGCTCACTCTCACAATAGGCTAGACTGCCGACAATGGGAGCTAATGGGCTGATAATGGTGAGGGTGGTATTCCTAAATGGTTTTCCACTCTACCTACATGCAAATGCGGATACTTCCTCTAAATCCAACCTTCCTAAAACAAATTATGGCAGTTTTGAAATCACGACAGGTCGTGTCGTGTAATGGTGCCAGTGTAAGCAGAGCTTACCTGTGAGTTTATCTCCCTCCTTTCTCTGATCCGTTTATAAACCCTTGAAAACCCCCAATGAGTGAAAATTAAAGAAAAATATCACAGTACAGTTGTAACAGCTCTGCTTACACTGCAACACTCCACACACTGCTATTATGATTGGTCAAATGGGGCAGAGTGGGGAGAACAATCACAAGTACAGTTTAAAAACAAGCTCTGCTCACCCTGGCAGCAATACCCCGACACGCCACTGTCTTAAAGTATTTATTAAAGAATACAAGTCACTTATTTTTAAAACGAGTACTAATGCCCCTGTTGCATTCCATGCCCATAATTGTTTGTTTTTATCCCGCTGTCCGGAAAAATCACTTTGAAGCCATTTTATACGCGCTCCTCTATAAATACGTAAATAGTTGGTCTTGTACGAGTAGTCACACGTAAAACGAACAGGTTCTCCAAATAAAGTAATTATTTTAAATTTCGTCCCCTTTGCAAAAGAAAAAGAGAGAGTGAATGCAGATAATATGTGTGTCGTGAAACAGTAATTTCATTACGAAGTCTGGTTATTAATTACATATTATAACGTGCTATTATGGACTGGGTCCGTCAAACCTCGACGAACCAATTAATGTGGAATATATCATGGAGCCGGCCCCCCTTGTAGGGCCCTTGGGGCGAACCGCGAGGGGCGGCGATAAAAACCCACTTGTTATATAATCAAGAGATGGAAATCTGGGGCCCGTCGGGGACGATCATGGTGGACAAGTATGTAACTTATGTAACACGCTTTAGTGACACAGATACACTCGTCTGTATTCATACGTCAATAATAGATATGCAGCTGTCACTTTTGATATACTTATCCCGCACCCACTACCCATTCGGATAAACCACATATTTACATTAATGATTAAGGAGTATTTAGATCAAATGTACCCGTATTTTCGTGGAGGAGAGTGGACACTATTTAAAAAAAACAAGCCCACTACCACTCAACCGTTTTCGAACCCCGATCTCCCAAATCATCCACAAACCAGTATATTTTGAGTGTGTGTGAACATGTTTTTAATTAATTCATCAACTAATCTACCAATAAAAAAAACCGGGTTAAATAACTTTACTTTAAACATAGTTTTTAAATTTCGTTTTTTATTCTAAAGTAATGTATGTTTTCGCCCACGACTGTGTTTACCGATGCTAATATAGCACACAAAACCCCCGGGATAATGGGAGCGTGTTGTGGAGGTCCAAAACGAGCCGTCATAAATAATGCAGAACCGTTGTGAACCGTTCGAGAAAAACCCGCACCGTTGATTGAACCACTTGCGTTAGATGGTGAAAAACCTGCTCCACTTTTGATTGCTTCATTGGTAAACAGGGGCTCGCGTTTAAAAATTTGGACGTCGAGTTAATAATAACAGAATAAAATATCGTGAGTAAATCAAAATAAGTGTAAGGCAGGGTCTTAAAACCGGGGCCCGCGTAACATTTTTTCGGCTCGTTGCTTATGAATGTATAAAATTATTTCAAGAAAAAATTACTAAATACAGATATATATTTTACATAATCAACTAATAAAATAAATACGTAATTAATTTACTATTTATACGTTATTTTAAAAAATGATTTTGTTTTACGTGAAGAAAGGTATTAACTTTTATACAAATGAAATTTAACCGGTGACCTGGCGGTCTGGGTAAGGTGTTGGACTTCTGTGCTGGGGTCCGGGTTCAATCCTCGGTCCCGGCACAGATTTACCTGATTACCAAACCCTTCCTACACCTCTGACAAACATCTTTGAATGTGTGGATGCCACCCCACCGTAGTTGATCCACGTTAAACTGTAGGGTCCTCCATTCATCTCACAATCACCCTACTATTACACATTAGCGTAAGTGCTATAACCCAACGGTAGTAAGACGTGGTGTAATTATTATTATTTTTAAATAAAAACTTTTAATCAGTAAAATACAACTCTGATATACAAGAAAAATGGGGGTGTGAAACTACATTCTTCACGAGAAATTCTAATCCCTAGTGTAAGATACGAATATTTTAATTTAGGGATTCAAACTAAATTCTCGATACCTCGACTCGTTTACCCTCAACCCTTTACTGGTATAGAACGAATCAAAAATCGACCTTAATTTTACAATCTCGATACTCCGATTCCTAGCTCTCATAGAAAGTAATGACAAATAACAAAACGGAAAAATCCAGAATTATTTGTAATCGATTATCTCTACACAAATTTATTTGCTGTTAATTTCTATATATTTGGTTCAATTTAAATTTCCCTACTAGTGAAAAGATTTTTGGGTTTTTAGTGTGTTTTTTTCTTTTTCTATGCTACGAAGTTGAATAAATATGTTTATAACTTATATGATCCCGGGAAAAAAAACGAAATAAGAATTTTTCGAGAATCGAAAAATGAAATGAACTTAAGAAAAAATCGATAATTGGAATCGAGACAAATGGGTACCGTGATATCTCTAATTTTGAATAGCCCTATGTATTCCATCCAAATACCGGACCATCTCAAACCTCCCTCTATACTCTGTATATATAACCTGAGCCACAATCTTCCTCCCTGTCCTGCCCCTCGCACTATGCACCCAGCAAGACTCTCACGCACCCAAACGTCTGTTCAATCTTCATGCCAGCAGCGTCGCGGCGCTCTTCACGGGAACTTCACAGCATACTTACTCAAGGGAAGAGGGGGCGTACACTTGAACATATCGCGCATCGCGAGAATACGTGCGCTGTGCGGGACAGTCCGGGGGAGAGACGCGTACATCACTCGTCATCGTTCCCCCAAACCCTTTCGGGTTATTCAGTATGCAACGTGTCAAAGAAATAAAGGTTTTGATTTAGAGGGAAAAATTCCGCATTTGCCCTGAAGGGGGGAGGGGTGACAAAAACATTAATAAAACACCTCATCTTCACCCAACCGGGATTCGATCCACCGTATCCCCTACATTGTCACCCCATCTAAAAGCGAGAATGACGCCTTAAGCCGGGTCCCACACTTGTCGCGGTCAGGAAAATACGGAATGGGATTATGGTCGCATCAATGATCACGACGGAAAGGGGTTTGAATCTGATTCCCGGATTTGGGCCCCCCCAACCGTGTCTTTGTATCCCCCTCAACCACCCTCTCAACCGTGTCTGTGTGTACCCTCACCCTCTCAACCGTGTCTGTGTTACCATCACCCTCTCAAACGTGTGTATATAGATCTGACCCTCTCCAGCCCTGACGGAGAAACGATAAAAAGTGGGACCCGCTTTGGACTGTCCTACCACCGAAGTATCACCGAACCAGGGTCCCGTCCTGTCTGCAGACACGTGCTGTGTGATTTATCAGGGGTGTCAGTCGTGTCGAGACTTATTATTAACGCCAAAGTTGTAATCAATTAATATGGCGCGGTGCGAAAACTTTTTAGGACCAAAATAATAAAAATATCGCTTCATTATATTCTTGTTATATTACCACTTAATTTAACACCCCCGCTTTTTCAATAACAGCAGCAACACAAAGTGAAGGTGTGGGGGAGATATTGGGTGTTGCCCGGCGTTACTTCACAGTTTCGCTCATTATGTGAGGGGGCAGGATATGAAAACATGTAGTGGGTCGCGCTTAATAAATGAGTTTTCAAACGTCGCTTTGGATTTAAATGTGCTCGTCAAAATATACCTGATTTCGCTAGGAAGAACAGTATTAGTTATACAAAGATACTAAAACACTTTTAATATATTCAACATCAAGTCATGTTGTCGCAGCCTGTTACGTTTGATATTATCAATCACTAAAAAATAACAAAGTAATATTAAAGAGGTTATCAATTTTGACCGCAAATAAATTTGGTTTGTGTTTTCTAAACTGTTTCATTTTTACCAAAATCAGGGTATTTTTTGGTTTTAAATAAAGGGCTTCCCCTGCTTGAAGGAAATACCCTCACACTGATTTATTATGGATAACAATTCTGAAGCTTCCAAACCACTAAAACAATCCTCAACTATCCAAATTTCTGTTGTGCCCTTTGTTTTTTGAGAAGGCTGTATCTATATTCAAACATTTCTCGGAAAATGTCCCGAAAATGTGCTAATTTAATTTTTTTTTTTCGTGACCCCCATTTAAAAGAATAATGAAAGGTTTTAATCTCACAGAAACATGTTGATACTTTCACCTCCATTTTGGGATGGACCATATTTTTGAAATAACAAACCACTCCTTAAATGAAGCAGACCCCGCTGTACACACAGTCCAATACTCACTCTAGCAAAAAGACTGTACTGACGGGAGATCGGGTTCGAATACGGGTCGGGTCATAAATGGTTTCACACTAACTATCCACGTAAATCATGTATACTTCCTCTAAAATCAACCTTCCTCATTCCTAGAAATTTAGCGTAAAACCCCGAAAGGGGTTTAGAAGACGCGGGATAGAAAACAAAACACAATGACGCGAATTTCTGCAGCGAGTTTTGGCGCTTCTGTAACGAGCCCTTAAAGTAGAGTAGATTGATTTATTTTAGCACCGCGTCTTACTACCCGCCAGTTTTATACGCTTATATACTAATTACGCTGATGGAACCAGGTATGTTATACTTATAGGAAGTGTACCCGCTTTTGCTAAGAGAGTGGAAAAAACCCTTCAAACTACCCTCAGTACACCCACTGACATCGAACCTCGATCTCCCAGTCAATTGGCCTGCTACGAGAGTGGCGCCTTGGGACCATGCCGGCCACCGAAGTGGGTAAAGTAGATATTCCCCAGTGTTATTGTCCCGAAATAAACATTATTATATGTAGGAATATGTCATATTTTAATGACGAGTTCTAATTTATTCACACATAAAGGTTGGGTGATTTTAGACGAAATGAGGGCCCTCAGTTTAACGGGGATCCGAACCACGGTGGGGGCCTGACATTCCCACACAAATTTACAAGTTGTGATTAATACACGTCTTGTCAGAGTTTAAGGAAGGGTTTCCAGGACCTAGGATTTAACCACGAAACCCCCACACAGAATCCCCTAAACCATCAGTCACCGGTATTTTTTTATTTAAAAAAAAACACTAATATCTATAATCCCTCCCGTATGTTCTAAACTTTGCACACTTTAAATTTAAAGATCGCTCTCTGACAAGACTAAAAGTTCTACTTAATCTAAACTTTGGGTTGTTTGAACGTGTATTTCAATAGTTCTACTCCCCCCCCCACACCTCTCCGTCACAAATAAAACAGCGTGTTATAATTCTGGGCCTCGAAATAAATCGCGCAATCCTCTGGCTCTGATGAAATGCACGCCTTCCTCTCGTGCTAGAGTGGCTCAAGTCACATCAGTGAATTTTTGTCTTACCAAACCCGCTCGACTATCATACATATTTTACACTCGTGGGGCAGGACGAGAAGGGAAAAATAAAAAAGATTATCCCATAATCTCCGTCAGACCATTAAAATTAAACTTTTGATTAACGGGGTTAAACTGTTTGGTAAAAAAAATGGGCGGAATGTAGGGATTTAAAACTTTTAATACCTTCCGGGGTTCTTTCAAAAGCTACAATTGAAGGGGACCGAGGGTTTTACTTCCCCCCCGAAGATTGTCAAAACGGATTTTTTATCGCTAAATAAAATCCGTGACCCCGGCCCCCCCCGGGTTTCGAACCAATTTACTTGGGGTCCTAGCGAGCGCTTTACCCCGAAAACACAAATGTCAACGAACTAAACTTATTAAACACATAATATTAAGAATGCTGCCCAAAGGCCAAAAACACACGACTACACACTAGCTTAACCTAACAAACATGCGAAGTTAAGGTGCTAGAAACATCCAACCCCGAAACCATCTCTCGCTTTCGACACGTATGGGGTTTTATCTCCCTCGGGCCCCCACCCCCCACGTCTACCAACCTCAATCATTCTTTTCCCTCTGGGGGCTGTTTGTCGCCCCTTGACAAACAAAATTCCCCCTCCCTAAACACACTTCCCCATTTCCCAGTTTGGGCATAAAGTTTGGGGCAAAATTATGGAATCCCACCCACCTTTCACACAACATATCCGCGACCGGGTTTTGAACCCAAAATTAAAGAAAAATTATTTATTATTCCCCTAAAGAAACAGTAAATGCTAAAAAATTGATTCGATTCACCAAACCGATTTCTTGATTTGAAGCACTTTCTGAACCGCTCAAAATAAAACACACGATTTTAAAAGGGATTTAAATCAAACGAAACAAAACCCACCCCCCACCTTAAATTTATCAGTGAAAAAAGCAAACCCCACATTTCAAAAATTATACATTTTCACCCCCCCAATTGAATTTTCCCTTTTAACTCTTTAATCAGACCCACCCACTGATTAAGGTTTTTAAGTACTAGCTTATAAGAAACACACCAAATAATACACCCCAACATGGACACCGGGGGGAGGGTGGGGGGGGAAAAGCGCCATCCTCGTCTTTCGCCTTAATGCAAGGTTGGGCATTCGACAAGGGCCGGTGTATGGAAAATTTTTTTTTCCCAAACCCCACCAAAACAACACTTCATCAAATTTCTACCTCGAAACGTTTCTAGCCCGGACGATGGTAAACCGTAGCCCCACGCCGCTGTGAAAGTAAATTTTTTGGATAAAGCACTAGCATTCGCGTGAAGGGAAGAGTAGGGGAAACAATATGGAAAATAACCTCCAACACACCGACCGGATTCGTACCTACCTCCCCAATTAAAAGATGCAGGGGTTTGGGGGCACTTGGGTCCCATGACTTGACGTATGGGCAAAGAGTGGTTCACAACTTTTTGTTACCACCTTTACTTCCCCGACTTTTGTCTGCATTCCACGAGCAGGGATAAAATAGTAATAATAAAAAACCATTTCACTGCCCCAACGGTCTAAGCGTCACTCTCAAACAAAAAGGTTTCTGAAGGGAAACGGGGAAACGATACCGTCGGCTACTGAGGGTTTTACACCTTTTCCACCGAATTTCAAATATTACCTTTAAAAACTTCTACTCATCCATTTCCCATTAAGGTAATTTTCATTTATTTTTAAAACTTAACAGGTAAAATAATTCAATTTCAATTTCCTTTTATAAACTATAAAACCACACGAAATACACAAAAAAATTTAAAACAGAAAAAATAAACAATAAACTAAACATTTAAACTTTGAATAGTTAAAAAACAAAAATAATTAAAATAAAGAAAAAAACAAGCAAAATAACGAATGACTAAAGAGTGGTTTCAAGCATAACAATATGAATAATAATAAAATTAAAAATAAAAAATAATAGCTTTAAATTTTGTTTATAAACAATGAATGACCGAGGTCGCGGGGGTCCCCGGGACTAAACCCGGGGACTAAAAATATGTCCCGACTCTCGTCCCAGTAAAAAGATACCGGCCTAGTAAAAAACAACAACGTCTTTGTTATTTCTTTACCACCGTTTTTAAAAATTTTAGGGGGGTTTTTTTTTTGTTTTTTTTTACCCATTACTTGTCTCCAAAAATATACCTCCCCTTTCCGAAAATTTTTTTTTTAAAAAAAACAACCTTTTTTTGATAACTCTAGTAAAAAAATCGGTCGTTTAAAAGGGCGAAAAAAATTTAAACAATATCCGCGATGGGTTATGCGGTCGGGGGGTTTAAATACCCCTCCCCTCCCCCCCTTGCGGAAAATAGGTTTAAAAAAAGCCTCGCCGGTATTACCGCTTGGGGCCCCCAAAAGGGGGCAGGAGGAAAAACATGAATCCGAACATTTTTAGACGTATTTTTTATTTGTTACTCAATAAAAGGTCGTTAAAACACTTAAACTGGGAGATAAATGGGGAATACCAAATGTATTCTTCCATTAGGTTTAGGGAGAGCGAATCACAGAAAACTTTTTTTAGTTCTAAATCTAAAGGCCTCTAAGATTCGAAATAATAAAAATTCAATTAACCATTTTTCCCTGCTTTTTTTGGCACTGGTGAACAATTAATCATAACCTCAAAAAATTTACCACATAACCACCGGCTGACTCACTCACTGACATTTAATTTACCCACTTAAAAAATGACAGAATTGAAATTTTACCAAAATATACCTACCTGTAACCCACGAAAACTCCAAAAAGTTAAAAATTTAATTCTAAAAAACCCCCCAAAAAAAAAAAACAAATTTTGACAACTTAAAGGGGGAAACCTTTCTTTGGGAGGTCTCTTGTGGCTAAAAGGTAAACATCAAAAACGGCGGAAAATTACAATTTTACATCCACCCGCAAAAAAACCACCCGGGGGTTTGGGGGGGGAAAGGGGGGCCCCAAAAAAGCGTACCCCTAAAACACACATTTTATAATGAATTTAAAACACACATATACATAATCAAAAAAAAAAAATTTATTTTTTTATCAAACTTAAAAATTAACAATGGTTAGGCTTTGATGCGAAAAATTTCCTTTTAAAATTCTATTAAATGTTTTTTATTTTTCTACAATTTAAAAATAATTTCGTGAAGGATCAAGAGGGTTCGGATAAACCAAAATTATGTATTTGAAGAGGGACATTGTTCTTTTGTCACCGGGGGAAAGTTAAGAGTAATAACTTTTTTGAAAAGCAAAACATCTATTTTTTTTAACAATATACGTTTTACTAATTTAATTAATTTTTTTATTTTAAGGGTTGTAAATTTTTAATTTGATAAACTCATTTCCGGGGATGAAATTACGGGAAAAACTGACCTTATTTTTTACAAACAAAACTCTTTCAAAGGTTTAAATGTTTTTTCCCAAATTGGGGCACCCCACCCCAGGGGTCATAAGATTTTAAAAGGGGGACACAATTTTCCACTGAAAAATTTTATTAATTATTAAATTTTTCTTTAACAAACCTAAAAAAACAACACACATGGGAAAGAATCTTAAAAACTTTTTTTCCTTCTGCGCGGGTTTTTTTAAAATTTCACAAAAAATAATAAAAATTTTTTAACAAACCCTTTTGTCCCAATAAAATTTTTTTAAAATTTTTGGGGACTAACCACCGCTCACAAGAGTTTTTTCTTGCTAATTCTCTTATTACGAAAAAAATGTGGCAGGTTGTTTGCAAGAGAATTTGAAAAAAAACAGTTCGGGATTCGAAGCACGTTTGACGGAAAACCGAATTTCTACTTTTTTCCGCTTTTTGCGCATGGTCCATCTGTACAACCATTCTTTTCTGCATGACGGTGGACGAATGGTCCAAGGCATCACTTCACAATAACGGATTTCCCCATACTCATCGGGCGAACCTGCAAGTGAAATTAGGGAAATTTCCCCTAAAATGTTTAAAAAAACCCCCCACACCCAAAAAGGGGCACACCTCCAATAAAAAACCTTCCCCATTCCTAAAACCATTGCGTAATTTGGCATAGCACACTCGAAGGGGATAAGACCCGGGGCAAAAAAAACATCGCAGTAAAAATACGCTAGCAAAAAAATTTAGTTTAAAAAAAAGATTGCAACATTAGTAAGATTCAAATTAAAGCAATTGGATTGCAAAAAAAACATTTGTATGATTGCAACATTATATAGGAAAAAATTGCAAAAAAAAAACAAGTATAAAACGGATTCAACATTTTAAAGAAAAAGGCAACATTCATGGATTTCCAGCATAGCCGTACAATCCCTAAAATACCATTAAAAGTGACGGGGCGATAACATGAAAATTGGGTTATGAAAAATATTAGCTCCCAAACTTTTCTAGCTTCAAAATCCACGGGGCTGTTGTCAATAAGGTTTTTTTGCGGGAACCTCCCCTCCTCCCCCAGTAGGGAAATGGGCCGGGCAGTCCCATGTGGGTAAGCTCCATCTATGTCAACCCCCATCGAGCGACGGATACCAAAAACCCCCCCCCCCCAGGGTGCTGTCAAAAAATTCTTGGCTTCGATCCCTTTTCCCAAACCTCTCTTCAAAATTTAATTCCCCTCCCCCCCCCTAACTATATCAGTCCACCCCCCCCCTCCCCTTCAAACTCACCCTCAGCAGGGACTATTTATAGCGTTTTTAAAACCCAACTCCCCCTCCCCCTCACACCCAAGCATGCGGTGTAACGACCGACACGCACTTAGGACGCCGCTTGGGGGTTTAACTACAGCTTACCTGCAAAAAAATTTAAAATTTTGTTTGTTTTGGGAGCCTGGCACCCCCCACGCTCACAATAAAAACAAAAAGGGGGTTTAATGACCAATTTATTGGGCTACAGACCTTATTTTGCTTTTCTACAAGTTTTTTAATTCAGACAAGAAGTTCTAACAAATATTATTATTTTAAGTAACAAAGAAGGGCTTCAACATGGAAACTTTGTTGAAGCTAAAATTTTTATTTTTTGACGGGCGATATTTTTTGGTTAAGTTTTTCCCAAAATATCTATCTGTACCGATAAATATTTCAACATTTAAAAGTAATTGTGGTTTTAACAATTATTTTTTAAAAAGAATTTTGGGTTCACATTAAAAGACCCTTTAGAAAATACAAACATTTTTTTTGATAATTTTCCTCCCAATAAATATGGGAAATTTGAAGCCCACTCACCAATAAAATTATCGCAACGACCCTCTTCTGCCCAAATCCCTTAAAACAGGAGGTCCCGACCCCCAGGGCCCGGGTGCAAACCCCCAATCAAAGATTTTTTATCGACTCGATACGGAACGTGTATAAAAAATTACCTCTCTCCCTTCCCGACCCAAACATCGCCGAACTGGGGAATCTCCCCAATCACGTTAATTTATGACCTCTGACCTCCGCACGGGCAACAAAACCAACTTTTCTTATTCAGGGGGGCCCCTGGATTTGCGCATTGAAGCAAGCTTACTTTTAAAACACCCTTTTATGGTCACAGTTTGGTTGTTTTAGACACATCGAGGGTACTTCCCGGGGTTTCATAAAAAATGACTATTTCTAACACACCGATGTTGATAGGGGCTGTTTTTGTAAGCCTTATTTCGACCCAAATCCAAAAGTAAAAACATATTTTGGGAGATATAGGGCCTTCACAAAGGCTGTCATTATGGGAAAGGGTTTTATCCTACATAAATATTTCTTTTCAGTTGGGTTATGGAAAAAAATAACGCCCCCTAAAACGGCTTTTTCCAAACAGAATACTGTTTTCCTTTTTCTTTCCCCACAACATATTACTTTCACCCCCTGGGGTACATTCATTTTAGCTACGGTAAAGAGGGAGGGGAAAAGTAAAAGGAAAGCTTTTTTTAATTTAAAAATTTTTTTTATATATATAAAAAATAATAAATTTTATTTTAAAAAAACTACAAAATTTTTTTAGCTACTTATAACAAGGACTTTTTAACAAAACACCCGCCTCGGGGCGTAGTTGGGTAACGCGCTTTCGGTTGGCTCGACGCTAGGAGGGGGGAAAGAGGTTCGAATCTGGGCGGGGAACGGGGGGTTTTCCTAAACGGTTTTTATTTAAACACAAAATTGGTTCACTTTCCTCTAATCAAACCTTCCCCAAATTTTATAATTCCTTAAAACGTATAACCCGAACGGATAGAAAACCGCGGTGCTAAAATGATAAAAATTATTAATAATAAACAAACAAAGATCCATTCCCGTTAGTGTCAATCTCACCAAACAGTAACATTTTTTCCCAAAATTAATATTATTAATAATATTCTCTACTATTTAAATTTGTCCCAGGTAAGGGACCTCAGTCTAATAACGGGAACCCAATAAAAGTTTGAATGCCCTTTTAGAGCGATAATCTGAAGACCATCACGCAAATTCGTTAGTGCCGCTTTAATCTAGTGTCCCAGTCTAGCCTGTAAATGTCGTAGGGTCTCGTAAATATGTCGTAGGGGCTCCCCTGTATAGTGTCCTAGTGCTCGCTCTGTATGTCGTAGTGTGCTCTGTATAGTGTCGTAGTGCGCTCTGTATATTGTGCCGTAGGCTGCTCTGTATATGTCGTAGGTGCAGCTCTGTATAGTGTCGTAGTTTTACTCGTAAGTGTCGTAGTGTTGCTCAGTATATGTCGAGTTTGCTCTGTATAGTGTCGTAGGGTTTGCTCTGTAAAGTGTCGTTAGTGTTGCTCTGTATAGTGTCGTATGTTAACCTGTATATGTCGCAAATTTACTCTGTATAGTGTCGTAGTGCGCTCGTATAGTGTCGTATCCCGCTCTGTATAGTTCGTAGTGTTCCTGTATATTGTCTAGTGCGCTCTGAATAAATGTCCGTAGTGTTACCTCGTTAGTGGGCGTAGTGTTTCCTAGGATAGGCGAGTTCTGCCTGTAAGTGTCCGTAGTGTTTCTCGTATAGTGTCGTAGTTGCTCTTAAGGTCGTAGTGTGCTCGTATAGTGTCGAGTGTGGCTCTGTATGAGTCGTAGTGCTGGCTCTGTATAGTGTCTTAGTGAGCCCTGTATATGTCGTATTCGCTCTGTATAGTTCTAGTGCTCTCTGTAAAGTGTCGTAGTGTACTCTTATAGTTCGTAGTGTTGCTCTGTATATGTCCTATGCGCCTTATTTAGTGCCGTAGTGTTGCTCTGTATAGTGTCCCTATCTGCTCTGTATAGTGTCGTATGCTGCTTTTGTAAAGTGTCCGAGTCTGCCTGTATATTCGTAGTTTGCTCTGTAATGTCGTATGTTTCTGTATATTCTTTAGTGTAGCCTGTTAAAGTTCCTTCTCTCCCTGTATAGTTCGTAGTGTTCATTAATATGTCTAGTGCTGCACTCTGTAAATTGTCGTAGTGCTTGCTCTTTAGTTCCGATGGCTGCTCTGTAAGTGTCGTAATGTTGGACCTTCTGTTAATGTGTAGGGCGCTTGATATGTACGTAATGTTTCTCTTAATTCCTAGTCGGTTGGAAGGGCCGTTATGAGCTCTGTTAGTGTCGAGATGCTCTTACTGTTTAGTGTCGTAGGGAGCTCTTAAAAGTGTTCGTAGTCGGCTCTTTATATTTAGTTTTGCTCTGTATAGGTCGTAGGCAGCTTCCCTTATTATTCGTAGTGGTTCTCTGTTAAGTGGTCTAGGCTCTGTATAGGTTCTTTGTTGCTCTGTATAGTGTCGTAGTGCTCTCGTATATTGTCCTTGCGCACGTAATGTCGTATTGCTCATATGCGTTTGTGTTGTCCTGTATAGTTTGCTTGGTGTCATAAAAGGGCCTTTTTGTTTGGGTTCTTTAGTCTGGTTTGTAAATTTTTTATGTTCCTTTTGGGCGATGGTCGAACGGGAAAATTATTTTGCTTCAAAATGTGAAAAATTTTTTCCCAAAATTTTTTTTCTCCTTTAAAATTTAGTTTTCAAATTTTTTTTGTATGTGTCTAAAACTCCGTAACAGGGAAAAATGTTTTTCTTTAATTTTAAATTCCTCGAAATTTTTTTTATTCTTTTTTCCCATTTGGCCTGGTGTTTTTTTTTAAGTTTTCCCGTTTTCGGAGGGGAAAATTTTTTTAAAAAAGGGGGAAAGGGGTTTTTGGTGTGGTTTCCCCGGGTTCTGGGGCCTTTCTAATTTTGGCCGATGTCGATGGCCTTTGTGCCTTTTTGTTGATCCGTTCTTTTTAAAGGGCCGGTTTGGGCCGTTTTTGGGGGTCTTTTTTGTTCCGGGTTTGGGGTTGTAGTAGGAAAACCCCAGCAAAGGGGCGGAAACTTTTCAGTTGGGCTTTTATACCCCCCCCAAATTTTTGGGCCCGTGCTAATAAACCCCCGGGCCCCCTACTAAAACCCCCCCCCCCCCATATGTTTTTGGGGTAAACCCCCAAAAAAATTCAAGAGAAACTGGTTCCCCCAAAAGGGGTTGATTTTTAAATTTGGAAAAAATTAAAATTTTTCAAAATAATTTAATTTTTTTAAATTTAAGGGAAAAACAGTAATTTGTAAAAAGGGGCCAACCTTATTTACCGTTACAATTTTTTAATGGGTAGGGGTGGGGGAAAGGTTTTTGGGGTAAACTACCCCTTTTTCTTTTGGGGTGGGCCTTTAAAAATTTCCCCCCCCCCCTTTTCCCCCCAGGCATCCCCCGGGGGAAACCCCGGGGGTCAAATTTTTTTAAAAATTTTTAAATTTGTCAAAAAAATGGTTCGATTAAAGAACTTTTTCCCTTTGGCCATTAAAATAAGGGTCTCGGTTTTTTGGCCCCAAAAAAAATTTTAAAAAGGGGTTTGAAACCCCTTCTTGGTTTTTGGGGGGGGTTTTTTCTACAAAATAGAAAAAACCACCCCCCCAAAACCATTTTTGATGAGCCAAAACGGGGTTTTTTTTTGGTTCTGGAAAAATTATTAAACAAATAAATGGTATAAAAAACTAACTTTAAAAAAAAAAAACAACCCCTTTTAGAAACTTTGGTGTGGAGAAATTTTTTTTCACACTAATCGAGTCTGACAAATTGAAACAGGAAAACACCGGTTTTTGTACGTTTTAAAAATTTTGCTAAGCCAAAACTATCACTATCATATGGTGTTAAAAAAGATTTTTTTCCTTTTTAAAAACATTTAACACTAACCAAATTTTTGACCTTATACCAAAAAAAATAACACCAAAACCCAAGAGAAGTTTAACCCAAAACCCTAAGGAAAAAATGGAAAATTTTAATCCAAAACCCAAAAAAAAAGAAATTTTCTAACTAAAACCAAAGGAAAGTTCAAACCTAAAACCAAAAAAAATGTTCAACCTAAAACCAAAAGAATGTTCCCCAAAACCCCCAAAATTTTTCCAAAATAAAAGTTTCAACCCCCAAAAAACACAAAACCCGGAATTTCAAAAAAAACCCAAAAGAGTGTTCAAACTAAAAACCAAAGAAAGTTAACCAAAACCAAAAGAATGTCAACCTAAAACCCAAAGAAGTTTTAACTAAAAAACCCCAAAAAGAAAGTTTAAACTAAACTCCAAAGAAAAAGTTCAACATAAAAACCAAAAAAAATTTCAAAAATACCCAAACTTGACCCACACTTGCACTAAAATAAGAAAAATGGTAATTTTACGACTCAATAACAATTTTTTTTAAATTTTTACTTTAAGTCTTAAAAAATTTCATTTTTTTTTTTGATTAAATATAAATATTGACATTTCGAAAGGGGGGGGGGCAGAACCTTAAAAACAACCCCCCTTCCTGCGGGCAGTTCCTATTTCTTAAAACCCCTTTTGATTTAACCCAATACCTCACTTTTAACCGTCCCCAAAATCGAAAGGTTTTTTCAAAAAAGAATTAAAAACAACAAAATACAACAACCCTAAAGTAAAAAGGGAAGGCGGGAAAGAGAGGCTGACATAACTTTCCTGCCGAAGTGTTTCTGATGACATCCTTTGGCCTGTGGCTCTCTTTTTCCTCCGACCACATTTTTGGCGAGTTTACTACCGGCAAAAAAGGACGTTTGCGCATCTCTCCACCAGTACTTGAACAAAAAACCCGGGGCGCACCGTTCCTTCTAAATTATTTTTTACTTTTATACCCAACTAAACAACAACGGGAAAATGAAGGGGGGGGGATTTTTTTATTTGTTATTTATTTATAACATTTTTTTATTGGGTGATTGTTATTTCGAAAAACTCAACCAAGAATATTCAAAACAAAAAAAAGACAAAAGCAAAAAAGAACGAAAGAGGTTTAAAAAAAAAAGATAGGTTATGTTCACAAAGAAAGGGAAAATTGAAAACTTTCATCCCTGATTATCGTAGATTAGGTTAATGAGTTAAACTAGGAAAGGGAGAAGGGGTTGTTTTGCCTTACCCCGGTAATATTCGGTTGAAAACGACTTTTAAACAATTACCGTGATTAATAATTAACCGGAGTATGGGAAGATTTTCTTTGCTATAAGGTTTTGTGCTGGTTGGTTCGATCACACTTTGGGAAAATATCACACTTGTTAGGAGATATCACCCTTGTTGGGAGGCTCACAACTGTTGGGAGGGATCACACTTGTTGGGAAATTTTACACTTTTGGGGATATACACTTGTAGGGAAAATCACACTTGTTGGGGATAACACCTTAGATTAAAACTTGTTTTTAGATATCCACACTTGTTGAGATATCAACTTTTTGGAGTCTTTCGCTGAATTTTATTTAATTTTCCAGTACCACGGCAATATCCACACTTTGGACCAAACCCCTGTGATATCCACCCAAATTTGGGCCACCCACGTGCAGAATCCAGCAACTTGGGACCACCATTGCAATATCCCAACTGTTGGACCCCCATGTGCAGAATCCCACCGTTTTGGGACCACAGTGCAGATAACCAGCACTTTGGACCAAACCACGGCAATACACAACGTTGGGCCACCATTGCAGAAAATCCACAACTGTTGGGACCCCACCACTGCAATATCAACAACGTTGGGACCACCACGGCAGATACCAGCAACTGTTGGGACCCCCAGTGCAGATATCCACAACTGTTGGGACCAACACGGGCAGATACCAGCAACGTTGACCACCACGTGCAATATCCAGCAACTGTTGGGACCACCCGCATATTCAAGACAACTGTTGGACCACCAGCAATATCCACAACTGTTGGGACCACCACGTGCATATCCACAACTGTTGGGACCCCCCCCTGTCATATCATCACAACGTTGGACCACAGTGCAGAATATACAACTTTGGGACCACACGTGCAGATATCCCCCAACTGTTGGGACCACCAGTCATAATCCAGCAACTGTTGGACCACACGTGCAATATCCAGCAACTGTTGGACCAAACCAGTTTCAATATCCCCAACGTGGGGACCAAACCCCGTGCATAATCCAGCAACTGTTGGGGCCACCCCAGATACCACAACTTTTTGGACCAACCCGTCAAATCAACAACTGTTTTTACCAAAACCCCTGCAGATATTCCCCAACTGGGGGAAAAAATGGGGTTTCCCCTGGAAACCAACCCTGCAGATATCCAGAAAATTTGGGACCAACAGTTCAATATCCAGCACTGTTGGACCCAAAATGCAATTTTCCGCAACTGTGGGACCAACAGGCAGATATCCGCAACTTTGGGACCCAACCCGTGCAGATATTCCAGCAACTGTTGGGGCCCCACGGCAATACCAGCAATGTTTACCCTGCAGAATCCAGCAACTGGGGGACCAACAGGCAATATAAA
>JBCFYV010009919.1:0-33987 GCA_039000515.1 Timema cristinae
TTTTGTACTTTTTGAAATTTACTTTAATTCTTGTTTAACCTGTTGAATTGTTCATTTACATTCTTAAATTTTCATCAACTTTTAATTTTTATTTCTTGTAGCTCCTGACTATTTTTTGTAGCTCCTGACTATTTCGTCGAACCTTTCATCTATTTTCTGACTCAACTTTTCACTACTCCTTTCATTTGCTGATTAACATTTCACTCTTTCACTACTCTCTTTCATTTGCTGCATTAACTGCATTAATACTACATTGAGATCATTTGCTGAGGAGGTTTGTTGACTAAACCTTCTACCTTTGAAACTTTCCCTCCACCCCCCTTAAGTCTTCTTCTTTATGAGCAAATTGGTTCAACTACCTTCTTAATTTGTTGTTCACGTTGTTCCTGATCAGATAGTTCTAAAACAAGAATGTTCTTTTACTATTGGTTGGGAATATTGTGCTGGGGGAAGGTTATCTTCACTGCTACTACTGTCTCTCTTCCATATTTAATGCAATTTTGTTGTTGTTGATGACTTACGTAAGATTCTCCCTGCGTATCTCACCTGAGTCTAAACTCTGACCTTCTTGTGAAGCTACCTGATTTGGAAGTTCTCCCTTTTGGGAAGTCACCGGGTTTTGGGAATTTCTTCCGACGTCCGTCTGCTTTGGAACTACTTTTTCTTAATTTCACCGGGTTTGTTGTTGTTTTTTGTTTTTAAAGTACTTAAGCTGTTTGTGGCATTTTTCATGTTCTTTGAGCACTCACTTTCACTTTCTCGGGTTGTGAACTGATTTATGTTTTATATATAATATTTTTTAACTCAGCTTATCAGGCCCTCCACGTTGGGAATCATTTTGTAAAATTAAACGCTAGCCTGATAAGAAATGTCTATACGCCATCGTAAGGGTGATATTATTTTAATAATTAAATATATAATTTTATAAATTTAAAATTCTGGTGTTTTTTTTATAGTCTTTTATTTTAATTTTAAATGAATAAACTGTTTACTTTTAGCTAGATATCACACGCATTTTATATTTTGATAAAAGCCCACTATTGCGTTAAAAGAATCTTAGCTATACGTGTTCATGTCGAAAAAGGAAGGATCACCAGCAGTGAGGAGATGTCGCATTTCAAGGGTATATCAAGCGACATTTCCTTCTCGAAGCTTCCTAGAAGAAAAGGGGTGAGGTAATCCAGGGGCGTCTCTTTCCACGGAAAGTGCTTGTATTATTTTTTAAATAGAGACGTAGAAGGATTTCACCACACCTTACAACTCGACAGTTCTACACAAATAAATCTTACAGCCCGCTCGAATATTAAATATAGTAATTTTGAATATAGATTTGAATAATACATATTGATATGTATAATTTATATCATTACATACTCAATAAATTTATTTATTTGATAATATTTAATGTTATCGAAAATATTATTTCTGTTGTAAAACATTCCTTTTTCTCAACTTACACACAGCCTACAGCGATGAATAAGGTCTCAGTGGATAGGATTTTGTTTTTTGCGACTTCTGTCATAGCAAACTCAGTTTACGTTAAAAAACACATGGTTTTTTTAATGTGAGTTAAAATAAAGTTGCTTTTGCAATGACTATCAATATGTCTAAGGGATAGACGCTTCCAAGAGCTGGATTGTCTTGTCAAATGCTGTAATTTACTCATGGACAACTATATGTAGCTTTTTTCAAGAGTCCTATATCAAACAATATTTTTTATTAATTACTAAAAATTAAGTAGATGCCTCTAGCAGATGTTTGAAGTGATCTTCCACGGGCCAATTTTTTAAAAATCAAAGGCTTTCAAAATCCATTAGTAGAAATTAAAGCAAGAAAATTCTTCAAAATTACAACCTTTTTAAACTTATCTTATGTGGCCCTTGCCTCGATTTATTATTTTATTAGTGCCCTAGAGTTAAGAGCGCTTCTAAATGATTTTTCTTTCGTTACATTATTTAGAAGTTATAGTGTGTGGTCTTCTCCAGTTAATTTTGAAAATTTAATGACATAGAATCATTTTGAGTTCTATTTTAAAGGGAATCTTTAGTTTAATATTCAAAATGCGAAATTTTTTGAAATAACTAGGAGAGAGAACATCTTTCCCATGGGGGGCTAAATTCTCCCATGGGCATGCCCCCCCTACCCGTCGATTCCAAACCGCCACTGACCCAAAGTTTTTTATAAGAATATTTTAAATATAGCTTTTCTTTATGGAAGCTATTCAGAGTTTGTCCATTTCCTGGATTTTTTTCCATATCTTTATTTTTATTAAGAGTGATCAAATCATAAGACTATGGAAGTTATTTAGAGCTATTTTTAAATTGTAATAAGAATTATATCATCCTTCTCACACGAAGCAATGATTTCTTACAGCTGTGTGTTGTGTGCTGTGCTCATTGAACACAATATTTGAAAGAACAAAGGGGGCCTACCTGTGCCCTCTGTGGACACGTCTATGGGAAAAAAAACTGGAAGTTTTAAAATGTCTCGGTAATTGTAAAATTGCGACTAAACTAGCTAAGAAGTTTGTAGTTGGAAAAGCATTAGTGACAGAAATGAAATTAATTCTAAAATGTAATTTTTTGGTTCCTCAACATTAATTAATATCTGAATAGTCGTCGAACATTGAAATAGTAATTGTTTTGCCAAGTTTAATGGGGCACTTTTTTTGTGGCTAACTCAAGAAAGGGGTAAAGGAATGCCAATAAATGGCCCCCTGATCAGATTATCCGGAATATCGGACTACCAGAGTTTTATTCTAATTGGTACAAGTCAATTAAAGTGTATTTAGTTTGGCCTAGGATATTTTATTAGTTTGCATAGTTTTAGATAAGTTCCCTTACACAAATAAATTTATTTGAAATAATTTTTTTCTAGAGATAAAATATAAATAAATAAAAGTTAAAACTCCTAATTGTTTTGAAAATTATTACAAACATATGTTTATTTTATTTTAATATTTAGTGAAGAGCCAAATGTTTTGTTTAATATTTTGATTTACGTATTGTTTTAATATTACAAACAAAATGGCAATTTTTCCATTTCCTATGAAAGTGACATTAAGGTTACTTTACATAAGCGTTAATTTCCAATTTTTGATCATTTCTCCGCTACTATTTGAGATACGAAAATACTTAGAACTGTATTTTTTTTTGTACTGTTAAAAATAACAAATATTTTATTCGAAACATATTTCAAAAAATCAATAGTTTCTGAGATATAAGCAAATATAAAAACATAAATTTGGAGATCTTTTAAATATGAAATTTATTATGCTCTTTGGGGGGACAAAAAATTTTCCCCCCTTTTAAATTACTTTTCCTGAAATTTTTTCAAATAATCTTTTGGGCCATGGAGTAAAGGAAAATTTAAAGTAGCAGTGTTTTTTAAAAATTCCTTTTAAAGACCTTTGGTGGGGGTGTTTTGTAAAAATAGGGGGAATTTTTTTAAATTTCTTTTTCCCCAAACAAAAAAATTTTTTTACCCAAAATTCATCCATTTAAATAGAGAGGGAAAAGACTTTGTCCCGCTAAAACCCGTCACAGTACCTTTATTTTTTAATAATTTAGAGAAACCAATTTTGAATTTTTATATTTGGGGTTTTTTTAAAATTTTTATTTATTCTTTAAAATTTCCAACATTTTTAACCAAATTTTTTAACAACTGAAATTTTCTTACTTTTACCCTTTGAGAATAAATTTAAAACGAACGGGCTTGTGTACGGGAGAGCGGGTGGCAAATAGTAAATTTCTTTCTCGTCTCCAACCCTTTCCCCTTCCTTCTTCCGCTTACCCTACTTCACTTTTTGGTAGGGGATAACGAACCCAAACTTTTTAAACCAAAAAGATTTGGGCTGTTTCCCCGTGGGACTTCGTGTAATGCGTGAAAAATTGGGTTTTGGGGAAGCAAATTTGTTCATCTCGCGCATATTTTCACCCTTACCCCCGGAATTTTCCCCCCACCGAGTTTTTTTCCCTAGAGTCCCCCATATTTTTTCCATTTTCCGGTTTAATTTTTTTTGGTCTTAAATTTTTTTGGGTTGGTTGGGTTTTTGTTTCTTGATTATTGATTTTTATCAAATACCTGTACCCAAAAAGGAAAATGGAAAGGAAATTGAGACATGGGGAAGTTTTTTGATGATGTAGCTGACATTGTGATTAAATTTTGGGAAGTGAAGTAAAAAAATTTTTAAGATTTCCCCAAAAAGAAGTCCGAAAAGACAAAAAAAAATTTCCCCGGGAAAAATGTACACGAGGGGGAAATTTTTCGCAGGCTTTTTCGGGTTTTGGAAAAGGCTCGGTCGTTGAGGTGTTTTTTCCCTTTTGTTAACGAGGCTTTTTTTAAAACCGAGCAAAAAGGGAAATTTTTTTCCCGGGCCCCCCCTGGGGGAAAAAAAATTCCTGCTGGCTTAAAAATTTAACGCGACGGGAAAAACCTTTTAGTGGTTTTAGGCTAAAAAATTTTTTTTAAAATTTTTTAAATATATCAAAGAAAGTAATTTTTATTGAAAAAAAAACAAGTGTTACATTTTGGGCCCTTTCCCTTAAATTTTAATTAGTTGGATGGTGCCTTTAAAATTTAATAGCTTATGGTAGGAAAAAATTTGGTTCGATCTTTAATATTTTGGTTTTCCGGGTTTGTAAAATTTTATGTCAAGTCATGGCCATGGGTCATATTTGAGGGGGGGGTTTTAATTTTTATTTTTTTTCCTTTTTTAAATCATGAAAAATTTAAATGTTTTTTTTAGCATTTAAAACTCCACGCAGACAAAGCAAATTTCGATTATTACAAAAAAATGTTGAAAAACAAATTCTATATCTTAAAAAAAGTTTGTAAAAAAAATCACCAAAGCTGATCCTTAAATTCCTTCTAACAAAATGGGCCTTTTTTAAAAACAATAGAAAAAGGGAAACCTATTTAGAAATTTGAAATTTATTTTTTAGGCAAAAATAAAAATTTTTGGTTAAGCCGATTTTTTAAATGCTTAATTTATATTAATAAAAAACAAATTTCTTTTATCAGGCTTTAATATGGGGATTCCACGTTTGGGGGTCTTTCCCTTTTGATAAATTTTTCCAATGATTTTTTTTTTCCGAAATTGCTAAAGAATAAAAAACTTTTATTTTGGTTTAATTTTTCTTATAAAAAAATTTTTTTTTAAAAATTCCAGAAATTTTTTCATAAATTTTTGATTTTTTTTATGGTGGGAAAATTTGTAAAAGGGGCCAAAAAAATTTTAAATTTATCTTTAAATTTTACAGGGGGAAAAAGTAAAAATCCCGTTTCCCGGTGTGTCCCTACCCCGACCTAAAAAAATCCCGACTAAAGTAAAAAAGATACCCTTTAAAAAGGTTAAAATTAATTTTAACCCTTTGGGAATATTAGAAACCATACCTACAAAAAATGCAGTGTGACAAAACTTAAAAAACCCAACATACATTAAAAAAACCCCAAAAACAAAAAGGGACCCAGGACATATTTAATAAATCCACAAATAAATATTGATTTGGGTCCATTGCAGTTATTTGAAGCTTACTTTTTCAAATAAATAACTTTTCCCATTTTCTTAAAAAATCATAAAACATACCCCTATGGGTTTATAACATAGTTAAAACCCCATTTTTTTTTAATAAAAATTAAATTTAAGGAAATTTTAATAAAAATAATTGTGAACTCAACTTAATCTCGGCAGGAGGGTTTTAAAAATTTGGGGAAATTTTGGGTTTTAAAATTTGGGCCCTGTTTAAAAAAGAAATTTTTAAACTTTTTGGCTAAAAAAAAAGAGAGAAATTTGCCCTTTAAAAAATTCCCAAGGGCCCACGATTTTTTAAAATTTGTTTTGTGAAAAAAAATTTTTGGGAAAAACAAAGGGATTTTTTTTAAATTTTTTGTTTTTTTAAATTGTTTTAAACAAAAGTGTGTGGAGATTTGTGGGGGTCACCAAACCCTACAGCGGCGACAAACCCACACAGTGTCTCGCTTGTTTGGGGATAAACTACCTGATTTTTGTTGTCAAACCAAAAAAACTAAAAGCAGAGTGTCACCAGCTTTGCAAAGGTTTCCCCAAAAAAAAAAAAAAAATTTTGGTGGTTTCCCTGGGGTTGTGGCTTGTGTTAAAGGAAAAACCCCTTCCAATAAAAGAATCCGGGGGGGCCCAAAAGCTAGATTTACCCGCAAAGGCATGGCAACTTCAGCATGAATTTTCCGGGGTAGAACATTTAAGATTAACTTTAACTTTTGAATGATTTTTGGAAAATGGGCCCCTTTAAAAAATTTTTTTAAAAAAGAAAAAATTTTTCCCCTGCCCAAAGTGAACCCGCATAAAAATAATGGCCCTGGTATTTCAATTTTAAAAAAACCTACAAAAACTTTTTTAAACAAAGAACTTGAAATTTTTGAAATTAGCAAATTTCTTGGCTGGCCCCAATTTTTTTTTTTTTTTTTTAAGGTAACGATGACTACCAGTTTGAGTTTTTTTGCACATGCACAAATTTAAACCCAAATGTACGGGGATGAGTAAATTTGTTTTTTTGGAAATTTGTACCTGCATTTTTTTTTAAAAGGGAAAAGTAAAAAATTACATTTAGAAAAAAACCCGCCCCAAAAAAAACATTTGACCAAAAATTCGAACCTCTGTTTTCCCCTTAAACATTTAAAAAGGGTTTTGGTAAATTTTTAAGGGAAGGGGGAAATAGGAGTGGGAAACAATTAAGGCAAAAAACCACCCCCATTGCAACTGGTTGAAAAACAAACCGCCTCAACCTTTCGTAAACAACCCCAAAGTGCAATGCAAACCCAAAAAACGTCAATCGCCTGCCACTGTTTTTGGGGTTTTGTGAAAGGGAATGGCTAGAAAAAATTTCATCTAGTTCGAGAAAAAAAAATTCCCAAAATTTCCCTTCAATTATCCAAATAAAAATTTTTTTTTCGAAATTAAATAGTAAAAAAAAAATATGAAAAATAAAACATTTTAATTAAAAACCTTTATTTTTTAAAATTTTTTGCAAAAAAAATAATTTTGGTAGGTTGATATAATACAAAATTTTGAAGAAAAAAGTTATTTGTTTTAATCACAATTGTGAAAAGTAAGGGAATGCCAGGCCTCCACCGGGTTCGGATCCCAAACGCTAAACTGAAGGTCCTCCATTTCATCTCACAATCCCCCAAACCTTTAAACACATTAGTGTAAGTGCGTAAAACCCGAAGGGGATTTAAAACGGGGGATGCTAATAATAATGTATTTTTTTTGGGTTTGACGCAGGACCCCAAAAAATTGAATTTGGACATCGTCTGCAAAGGGGTGAAGCTCCTTTAATGCCACCATTTTCGAACAAGGGCCTTCTTTGCAGAAAATTTGAAGAGGGATTAATGCACCCGGGGATTACTTTTGGGAGACAGGGGATACCGGGGTTTTTCCGGGTATTTTTTTCCACCCCAGTCTAATCCTCAGACTTGCAGAGAGACAAATACAATGCAACCCAAAAAAGAACCCGAAACTGTTTGAACGCCCCAAAAGGTTCAAACGCGGGAACCCGATCCCTGACAAAACCCCCCTTGGAGACCACTCCGCTCCCCCACTTCAGCCATCATTACGCAAAACAAGTGTCCTGCATAACATCGTTTAGGCGGGGTGAATGTTTGTTTTTCCTAGGATAAATTTCCCAAAGGGGTTGGCGGGTGATGTTGAGTTTCTGTTGCCCCCCGCTCGTGAAAACCCCAAGGCACCTAAAAGGGCCGGGATTTTTCACCGAACTCTTTTCACAGACTAACAAATTAAATAATTCTACTAAATGGGTTCTTAGGGTTACCCTTGATACAGCATAAAAATTTAGGGTCAAACCATTTTTATATAAATGATTTTTCAATCTTTGATTATTTAAAATTAAATTTTGAATGTTTTTTAAAACCCAAATTTTTCATATCAACTTAATGCACCCCAAATGCGGCTCGAAATAAATACAGTACAAAACCTACCTCTCGAATGAAGGGCTAGTTTGACATAGAAACAACCCAAATTCAAAATTTGAATCTAGGAATTTTGCTGTCTTTGTTTGGTTTTTAAAGGTAACTAAGCCCTTGACTATGAATCGTTCAAAAATTTTTTAAACCCTTTTGAAAATTTAAAAAAAATTTAAAAAAGGGAAATTTTCCCGTCTTATTTTCCAGATTAAAAATTTGCCCATATTTTTTAATAGCAATTTTTTTCCCTGTATAAATATATTTAAAGGGGAAAAAAAACCCCTAAAATTTGCATTGGATAAAAAAATTTAATCATTTTGAAAATCCAAAGCTTTTTGTGCTTCCGCAAAAATTGGAAAACCGAACAGAAACAATCTTGTTTTTGTGATTTTACTAAACATTGCTTTTGGGGTTTTTGTTTTGCTCTTCCTGCAGATGGTAACAAAACAGAAAAAAATAGTGTGTGTGAAATTTTTATTAAAAAATTTTGTCTTTTTTTTTTCTGCAATATTTAATAAAAACAAAACAATTTTTTTGGTTTTTTTATCAACTTTCCTTTCTGCAGGTTTCTTTTTTTTGTTTTTCCCTTTGCAGATGGAAACCCAAACCCAACAGGAAATTTGTTTTGAAAATAAAAAATTTTTTACTAAACCTCTTTTTTGGGGATCTTTTTTTTTCTATTTAAACTATTTAAATACTTTAACAGAAAATGGTTTAGTTTAAAATTTTAAAAAATTAAAGATACACACTAAATTTTGAAATAATATAGAAAATTTCCAAGTTTATTTTTTTTTTTTAAAATAAATTATTTTTTTAAATTTAGGAATAGAGCACAAGGGCTAAATTAGGGTTAAGATTATTAGGGGGGATAGCCACAAAAATTAAAAGCTTTTATAGCATCTTCAAAAAAAAACATTTTTACACACACTTCGATATTATTTTTAAAAACGAAATATTGAGATGTGTGTTAAGTTTTTTTTTAGTTTTTTATTTTTTGCCTTTCCCCCAAATTTTCCTAAAATTTTTTTTAACTCCCAAAAAAATTTTGCGAAAATCCCCTTTTAAATTTCATACATAAAAAAAATTTTAGAAAAACCCTTGAAGGTGGTTTTACCAAAAAAAGGGTTTTTCCTCTCCCCCCTCCACAAAAAAAAGGACGAAAAATTCCCTATACGCAAAAACCCTTCTTTTACTACTTATTAAAAAAATTTGGGTACAAAGGGTTAAAACTTGAACAGCTATAAGATAGTCGCCATGTTCAAAAATTAGCTTTTTGGTTGTATATTTCAGGAACAAGCTAGTTTTGGTTCATTTATTTAAACCCAAGGGGACCAACCTTTTGAGGGTGGTTTGTAAAAAAAACAAAAAGTTGGACTATAAACTTTTTCCCAAACTAAAAAAAATTCTAATTAAAGTGTTTTAGTAATTCAAATATTTTTATGCCAAGCAAAAATTTTTTTAAAAAAACTAGCTTCAAAAACAAAATATTTTTTTAAACAACTTCATATGTAGGTTATCTTATCTTAAAATAAAAAAGGGCTCCCAAACTTTTTCGCCCTCACAAGATTTTTTCCTCGTTCTAAAGAAAATTTTCAGCAAGTTGTACACAAATTTTTCGCATAAACATGTGTTTTGGTTTTGGGGGCCTTATTAGGGTTAAAAAAAATACTTAATTAGGGGAAGGTTATTGTTTGGGTAAAAAAAATAAAACTTGTTATTTTTTAAATTAAAAAAATTTATATTCTTATAAAATTTTAGAATACTTTTTACTAACATCATTTCACAAAAAAAAATTTATACAGAAACTACTAGTGCAATAAATTTTTTTAAGGGAATAAAGGGAAAATAAAACAAATAATTGCTTGAAAATTTTTTAAAAAAAAAAGTGCTTATTTCAGTCCAACAAAAAAAAACCATTTTTTTTTGGGTTTTTTTAAAATTTTTTGGGTCTAAAACCAAAAAAGGCGGAAAAAAGGGTGCAAAAAAAACACACAACTTTTCCCACATAAAAAAGAGAAAGGGAAATAAAAAAGGGTAAAAAAGATTTTCACTCCCTTTCGGGGGTGCTGTTCCAAGACCCGGAGACCCCAACCCTCTCGTTCAAAGCGGGGCCTTCTCCACGAACTTTGTTGAAAAGCATCCTGGTGGGGACCCGGCGGAAAGGAAAATTTTGGAAAATGCGATTTTGTGCAGTTCTTCTTAAATCCTTTTGCGGCCACAGGGTTTAAACCTCCCCCCCGTTTTGGAGGCGATTTCCAGGACCCCCTTCCGACCCCCTTCTCCCCTTTGGGCTGAAGGACCCTTTTGGGTAGGGCCCAGCTTCATTGGCTAAAGTTCGAAAGGGGCCCTAAAAAACCGCCTCGGGCCTTGCCCCAGCCGAAGCCCTCACTCCTCCCCTAGCGGGCACTGTTAGGGGGCACGTCTCTTCGGAACAGCCCCCGACACAAATTTGGGAAGTTCGAAGAAATTCTAAAAAACCAAATTTTAAAAAAAATTTTTTTTTTTAAAAAGGGAAAAAAATCGTTTTTTTTGTTTATTGAATATTTTTTAAATTTGGTTTTTGATTTTTATTAGTACAAATTAAAAAAAAAAGGGCAAAAAAATATTTTAAAAAACAAAAAGGGGAGGGAAATAAAAAAAAAAATTTTTCATGGGAAACCTTTACTGACAAAATATGAAATGGTGCTATACATTTTTAAAATAAGTAAAAAATTATAAACCCACAAAAAGTAATTTTTTTTTTCCTGTCTTTTTTTTTCTTATTCGTCTTTTAAAAAACATGTTTAAAAAATTCGTTAAAGGAAGATAAAAAAAAATTTCTTTTATTTCCTCATTTGCAACACTGTATATTTTTTTTTTTTTTCCTCATTAGACTTTTTAACTTTTTGGGCAATTACATTAATAGTTGGAGTGACTCATGTTTAAAAAATGGGGTAAGAGACCCACAAAAAATTTTAAAAAAGGGGAAAATAAAATTTAATAGTTTTTGATGATGTCTTAATACCGTTAAATTTGTACTAATTATTTAAGGGGTTAGGGTGAAGACATTGTACTCATAAAGCCCCAACTGCTTTTTGCATGGAGGGAAGGGGAAAACCTTTTAGAAAAGAACACCCTCTGTACACACCCCCCGGGATTCATCCCCCCGATCTCCCCCTAAAAAACTTTTTTACTGCAAGAGTGACCCCTAAAAGAGTTTAAAAATTTTCGTAAAATTTTTTCTTTTTTTCCAAATTTCGAAAATTTCCTTTCCCTTTCGCCCCCCAAATATTCCTGACATTATTTTTCCTTTGGGGGAATTTTCATTTAGTGGGGCATTCCCATCTCCAGACAAATTCAGTGCACTTCCCCTTCTTTACAGTTTGATGTTTTTAAAAAACCCTTTTAAAAATTTTTTGTTTTATAAAAAATTTGTGTTTTTGAAAACATAAAAATAAAACACAAAATTTTTTAATTTTTTTGTTATTACCTTGTGGTTGGCTCGTTTTTTTTTGGGCGGACTAACAGGCCTAGAGACCCGGGAACGGGCTCTCTTTAGCTGTTTGGGGAAACCCCTGGACTGTTTGGGAAGGGTGAAACCCCCCGGGTACCCGGGTCTAGAGCGGCAGAGAAACTGGGAAGGGTGGGGAAAGGGGGAAAGGGCGAATGGGGAAATTTTGGGGAAAAAGGGGGAGAAATGGCATAAAAAAAAGAGTAGTTGGGAGACAAACGGGGAAAGAAAGAGGAAAAAGTGATAGGGAAAAGGATGACAGGGCCGGACGGGGGGGGCAGTGGAAACACGGGGGAGAAATCCGTTGTCGGGAAAGAAATCATGTCCCGGCAGTCGAAACCCCTTACATCGGGGTCCTGGGATTTTGGGCATTAACCCCGGGGCAATAATTTCTTTTACTAACAACGCTATTTCTCGGTGGTCCACCCCCCAGTCGCCATTTCCCCTGCCCCCCTTTGGAAAGGCCAGTTCCTTGCGGCAGATACCCCTTTTGTTTGTCCCAGAACCCCTTTTAATAATAGAAAAAAGAAACCTTTAAACTCTATTGGCCCAGTGAGAATAACCCGTTCAAATTACAACCCAAAATATTAGTTTAATCAATTTTTTAATTCAAAAATTAAACTTACAATACAAAATGCCAGGGGTTTGAGCATGTTTTGGTCTAGTTTTCAACAAATTTTGTATTTTTTAGCACCCCCCCATTACACCTGTTCTGGTTAAAAGACAAAATTACAAATTACAAAATGTGGGTTTGGGAAATTTTGGGAAAGGTTTTAATTTAAAGGGAAATAAACCCCATTTTTCGTGGAGGGAAATGGGAAAATCATTTTTGGAAAAAACCCGCCCAGCTCACCAGGCCAAGGTTTGAAATTCCCAATCTACCAAACCTTGGCCCTTTAAGCTCAACACAAAAAATAGCGCTTAGCTAACCACGGGCCCCCGCCCCGGGGAATATTGATTTAAATTTTTTATTTTTTATTTAATATAAAGACCATTCTTTTAAAAAAAATTTAAGGGGCCCCAAATATTTCAATAGTAAATACCTCAATAATATCCAAAAAAAATCTTTTAAATTTTTAAAAAAATTTTTCAAAATTAAACTGGGAATAATTTTAAATTTGATTTATAAAAAAAAAATCTTTTTTACCTTTTCCAAATCCCCCGGGGGGGGGGGGGGCCCGGGGGGGGGGGGGGGGGTTGGGGGAAAAAACTCCAGTGGGTTTGGGAATTTGGGGGGGCTCTTTTGCTTATTTTAAATTTTCCCTGTTTTTTCCCTTTTTTTAAAAAATAGTCGTTGCTTTTTTTTGCTTTTTTTTTCTATTCTTTTTCGGGATTTTTTTTTGAAAAACCAAAAAAAAATGTTTTTTTTCTTTCGGAACCCGAACATTGGGGTCTTCTTTAATCCCCCCATGTTATTTTAATTTCCCCAAAAATATATAAAAAACGCGGGGTTTTAAGTTGCACCTTTGTAACATTCATTTTTTTTGGGTGCGTTTCCTACGTTTTTTTAATTCAATTTGGTGATAATAATTAAAAATATATCTATCTTTCTAAATGTAAACGACCACTTATAGCGGTTAAAAATCGCCCCGTTTGCCAATGTAACAAAACTTTTTACTACTATTACTATTTTTCCTTTAAACCATCCCCGTATCTTTCAAAAAACAGGGGCTTAAAGAAATGGGATGGGTCTACGCTACTGCAAAATTGGGGAAAAAGGAAGATAAAAGGGCCAATTGGATAAGGCTTGGAGACGAGAAAGGGAAAAAAAGGCTAACGCTTTAAAAACCCCTCTGAGTGACTCAAACGCTCAACCCAAAAATGCCTTTCTTTATCGGGTTTCTAAATTTTCGTATTTTTTAAAAATTGGGTGAATCTACAAAAACCCCTATTTCAATCGCTGAAAAATTTTTTAAAGTCACCGGTGATTTTAAAAATTAAAACCCTCATTTCCCCGTTAAAGTTTAAAAACTAAGTAAAGGTTTTTATTAGTTTTGGGGGTTATGTTTTATAATAAATTCAGCATAACTTATATTTTTATAAAATCAATGGTAGATGGAAAAAAACGTTGAAAGTTTTATAAAATTTTACCAAAGTGAATAGGAAAACTAAAAGAATTAAATGTTTAAAATTTCTTTTAAATTTTGGGGGATTTAATACATTCCCCCAGTAATTTTTTTTTTAAAATAATGGGATTAACACTTCGCATTTAAAATATTCCAAAATATTTCTCTTCAAAACTAAAAGTTAATTTTTATGAAATTTAAAACAAAGTTGGAAAAAAAAGTTTTTCGAAATGCAATATACGCTCCAAAAAAATCTTTTTCCCGCATTTTACCACTTTAAAATGTTGTGATTATTTTAAAATTTGTTAAAAAAAAATTTTTTTTATATAACTTTATGGGGGGCAAATAGCAATTTATTTGACACAACCCCTAAAATAGAACGCTATAAAAAGATCACAAAACACAATTTGAAAAACAAGACATTTAAACTTGGGGAAATTTTGAATAAATACAAATCACAATTTTAATTTTATTTAAAAATTTATAATTTTTGAGATTTATATATTTTTTTTTTAAACACATAAACACAAACAATTTTAAAAAAAAATTTCCCCAAAAATTTAGGGAAAAGGGGGGTTTAAACTTTTATATTTGCCCTTTGGGGAAGCCCAATAACTAAAGCTTTTTTGCCCAAATTTTGGTTTTTAATTGAATTCTCAAGGGGCATTGCCTTTCATTTTTTCCCGCCTTTTGTTTTTTCCTTCAATAGCCTTTGTTAAGTAAGGTGGATTTTTTAAACGGGATGGATCGTCTGCGTCTTGGATCTACAAGCTCTGGCAGAACAAACTAGATAGAACTTTCTCCAAATTTTTTCTCCAATTGGGGGTTTCCCCCAAAAGCTCGCCTGAAAAATTCCCCCGACCTTTAAACCAACCCTTTTCCCCCTAAAACAAAGAGGTAGTAAAATTCCCCCTTTGGGCACGGTTAAATTGGCCTTTCACTTGATAGGTTTGTGTGTTTTTTTTTAATGCGCGTAAAATTTTTCTTTTGTCCCCCTTTCCCTTTTTTCCAAAAAGAAAACTTTATTTTTTAAAAAAAGGGTTTTTTCCCCCTGTCCAAAGTTCCTTCAGGGTGGGGCACTTTCACTTCAATAAAGGGGTCCCGATTCCCCATTAGAACCCCTCGGGGGTTTTTCTCCCAATAAGATAATTCCGGATCAACAAAGAGCCCACAATGCCCAACTTTAAAATTTATTTTATTTTTTAAAAGCCAAAAAAACCATTCTTCCTTTATCATCTCTACCGTAAAAGGGAAAATTTCATCGTGTTTAAAATCATCATAGAAACAATTTCCTTGGGAAAAGCCTTTTCCCCCAAAAGTGGAAAGGTCTTTGACAAACGGGTTTCCCAAAATTAAGGGAGTGAGCACTTTCATATAAAATTTTAGAATGTAAAAACTTTCAGCAGCCCTCCCTTTTAGAAAAATAGGACCCTTAAGAGCAAAAATTAACCCTTTTTTTTTCCCCCCCCATAAGGGAAAAAAAGTGGTGCAAAAAACCCATGGCCCGCCATGCCCCTTTTATTTCGGCCCAAAAACCCAAATAAATGAAATTTTGCAAAATAAATTCCCAGCATATTCTCATATTACTTTGAAAAGGTTGTCAACGAAAAATGATTAAAATTTTAAATTTAAGGGGCGAAAGCAAAATTTAAAATTTTATACTTTAAATAATTTTAACCCCATACTTCAACAGCAGCTATGACATCGAGCCCCTTTTTTAAAGGGGGTTTGTTTTTTAAAAATTTTTTGGGAAGCCGTATCTTTAAAAAAAACCTTTTGTTAATTTCGTGAAGAAGTTTTTAGGGGAAAAATGCTTGAATTGAATATCTAGTAAAGCAGTTCATAGATATTTCACATATTATTGCATCGAAATTTTTTTAAAATTTTAAAAAATTGGCAAACTATTTTTTCACTATCCATATATGATTTCTCTGAAAATTTAAAATCAAAACCCTTTAAATAAAACATATTTTTTCCCCCAGGTTTTGACTAAGAATTCCCGAATTTTATTAAATAAACCCTCTTTCCCGTACTCCATGGTGGACAATAAGGGTGCAAGGCATCAAAAAGGTATTTGTCTAAAAATTTTTTCACAATGATTAAAAAGCAAAAAAAGGAAAGTGTCCTTTCCCCACAAAGCATAGTGAAAACCCTTTTCCCCCGCCAACACACTTAAAAACATAACACGCATTATAGGGTTTCACCCATTAAAAAATTTGGTTTTTAAAAAAAAAAAACGGGCTAAAGAAAAACTGATTTCGGACCTTTGTGCCAAAAAAGAAATTCAAATTTAAAACAAAAAACTCAATCAACCCCACAATTTTAAAGGCTTTCCTCATTTTTTAAAACCCAGGCCCAAATATGGGGGACCCCTGTTTTTCTGCAGCAGAGGCCCAAAGGGTTTTGAAAAAATTTCAGAGGAAAACAAAGAAAAAAAATTTAAAAATCTCAATTTAAGGGAAACAAAGAAACATAATTCCCGGGAAAAAATAAGATTATTATTTTTTTGAAGTTAAAAATGAAATAATTTCCCGCGGGGGGAAAAAAATGTTTCCCTCACATGAAAAATTTTTCCCGCAAAGTATGCTGGGCAAAATCACCAATCCAGGAAAATTTTAGAGAAATTTGTGATTAAAATTTTTGACAAATTTTCCCATTCAAAAATTTTCCCCCCAAAATCTTATTTTTAGTTAGTTTTTGAAGGAGTTTGGGAAGGGGGAAAAAAAAGCGCATTCTTTACAAAAATTTTGCAAACAATGTATCAAAAATTTTTAGGCAAAACTAAGATTTTAAATTTTTTTAAATTAAAAATGTACTAATTTCCTTGCCCTGAAAAAAAATTTTCCCTCACAAAAATTTATTTTCCACTAGAAAATATCTGGGCAAAAACAACCGAATCCAGGAAACTTTCAGAGAAATTTGTGATTTGAATTGTACAAAATTTCCCATTCAAGATATTTCCCCAAAATTCCTTTTTTTGATGTTAGGTTAAAAGGGGTTTGGCAAAAGGGAAAAGGGAAGCAAAACCTTTAAAAAAATTAAATTTAAAATAAATTTTTTTTCAATATTTTCCCATTTTTTTTTTTTTCCGGGGGGGGGGGGGAATCAACCCTAAACCCCCCCCCCCGGAAAACCACCACTGTTTAAAAATAGTTAAGATCGTGATTAAACCCATTTTAAGCACTACATATTATTTTAAGGGATATATTTTTTTAAAATTTGGGGGAACCCGCCCCGGGAATAATACTAGGGCCCCAATTTTTAAAAAAAAGATTTTATACTGAAAATTTCCCCTTTTTTGCAAAGGAAGACCTTTTTTTTTTTATTTCAAGGTTTTTTTTGCAATCTAATTTAAATATACAAATAAACTTAATTTTTCCCTTTTTTAAAAATATTTATCTTATTAAAAAACTTTTTTTTTTTTAAATAGTCCCTTGACTTTTTAAAAACTTGCTCAATTTTTAACTTGGGGTTTTTTATTTTTCAATGGTAGATTCGGTAAGAAGGGTTTTTTTTAAAAACCCCCAATTTTTTTTTGGGGCAACATTGATAACATTTTAATTTTTTTTACCAGGTTTAAATTTTTAAAAACAGGGCCCATAATATAAAAAATCCCGATATAAAAAAAAACCAGTCCAAATGAACAAAATTAAAAAAGTGCTTTTGGACCCTTACCCTTTTTGTTTCCCTTTAAAAACCTATCATTATCCATATCAAAGTAAAATTAAATGATTTGGGAAAAGGCCCCCAAATAAAAATCATTCCACAAAAACCCGTCCCCAATAGATTTGAAATTTTTGGGGAAATTAGATCACCTTTATCTGCCTCCAGCAAAAATTCTGTTTTTTTTTTTAAATTTTTAAATTTAAAAACATTTGCAATTGTCTCCAAAAAGCTCTTTAATGGGATGAAAAATTAAAAAATTTAAAAATACTTAAAAAAATATTTTCTTTTACACCGCGCTTTTCTACCCGTTGGGTTTTTTATGCCTTTTTTAAATAATTAATCAAGGGTTTTTGGGGTATGAAAGGTTATATCAATATAAGGGATGCCCCCCAATTTTCGTGAGGGGGAGTAGTAAACCATTTTTGGAAAACCACCCCCAGTACACCTTACCTAATTTTGAACCTTTAAAAACCCCCATTTAAAAGTCCCAAAAGTCCCATTGCGAAGTAACCTTAGATCCCCAAAGCGGCCATCAAAGGGGTGTATAAAAAAAAAAAAAGTCTCTTATGATTTTTGTAGGCACTACAAAATTTAATTTTCCCAAGGGCCAATTAAATTTTTTAAATTTAAAAAAAATTAATCTTATTTTTTCTCGGGGGCTTAATAAACCTTTTCCGGGAAACATCTTTTTAAAAAAACTAATAGAGTTTTAAAGGGTAAAGGGGAAAACAAGGTTAAAATTTAAACCCCAAATTTTTTAAGGAAGACGTTAAAGGGAAAAAATTTAAAAAAATAACCCCTAAAACTACACCCCGGCCCGGGGTTTGAAAACCCCCAACATGGCAACCGGGGAAAACCCCGTTTAAAAGAAATTAGCCGTTTCGTCCCTTACAGTTTAGGTTTTTTTTTACAAGTTTTGTAATATAAAAGTTAGGATTCACACAGCCTATTGTATCTTGGGAAAAAAATATGTTTTGAACAAATAAAAGGGAAAAAAACAGTATTTTAAAATCTTTTTAAAATATAGGTTTTTTTTTAAAATTTTCTTTATAAGAAATTTCAAAAAAAAAGTTGCAAGATTAAAATTTTTTTTTTAAACCTGTCCCAAAAAATGGTTTTTTTAAAAATGGTTTTTTAAAACATTTTTTTTTTCACTGAGGTGTTCCCCTACCACTACAGGGGAAATGCTGGCAAAATTTTTTTTGATACACCTTAATATAACCCAAAAACCAAAATTTTGTTTTTTGAAATATTTTTAAAACGGGGATCGTTTAAAAAAAACCCAATTTATTAGGAAGGTAATTGATATTTTCCCCTAGCTGTTTAAAATTTTCATTTTAAAAGATTAATAAATAACATTCAGCTTTTTAAAAAATTTTTTTCCCCGAAAAATAGAAAAATTAAAAAAGGAATTTCATGGGTTTTAAATTTAAAAAATTTTAGACTACCTTTGTTTCCAAAATTATTTTAATTCCCATTCCCCCGCCCTTTTTTTACGTGAGGGGGCATAAAAAGTAGATGTGATTTAATATATAGCCCTTTCTTTTTGTCCCAAAAACCCCAAGTATTCATTGTAAATTCTCCCAAACAAACGTCAATACTTTCTGAAACAAAAATGCTAATGAGTTTATTTGACTTCTCTTATCTGCCTTTGCCCAAAGGGACCAGGCCGGGCAGGCGGACACATCCACATTCCTTTTAGTTTACTTCCTTTAAACCAAAATCCCCTGGCCCCCCCCAAACCCCAAAACCCTTTCCCCCACCCCCTTTTTGGGTAGGTTCAAGTCCCCCCCCCTTTTCCCCCCAGATATCAGAACAAACCCCTTAAAAAAAAAAATCGGTTTTTTAAAAAAAAAATTCCCTTTTTTTTTTTGTTTTGATTATGGGTTTTTTTTAAGGGAAAATCTTAGCAAAATAAAATTTTGTAAAATAAAAAATATATAGCTTTTTTGAATTTTTTTTTATTTACTTCTGAATCACGATTTATTTTTAAAAGAATCAAAAAGGGTTTTTAGCTTTTTCAAAATAAAAATGAAAAAGATTAAAAATATAGGAGTCCCCCATAATTTTTACGCCTTCAAAACTGCAAAATAATATATTTTAAAAAATTTTTTTTTGTTTCGTAAAAATGATTTCCCTAAGGTCGCAGGGTCTTTTTTTGCCACATTGGACAATGGCGGACCGGTCTAATACCTCTTAAGGGCCGCCTCGGTACGTGAAATAGTATCAACGTGTAGGGGGCCTCGCCCAAAAATGAAATGCAGTGCTTTTTTCTTGAACTACAGCGTCTGTCCGCTAATCTTATCCTTTTTACACTTCCCCACCACCCCTATCACCCACCCATGTCGGGGAAAGAAAAAAAGAACGGAAAAGGGAAACCTATCCAAGGTCAAAAGGAAGAATGCGCGCGATCCCCCCTACAAGCCCCGCCGCACCTGTATGTTTATTTGGGGAAATTTGCTATTTTGAGTTTCTCGGAAGGGTTCACAAACAAGCACAAAAATTTCTTGATTAGAGGGTTTTAACTTGTCTTGAAACGTATAAACCAAAAGGGGAGTTGGACGCGACTTTAAAAAAAACCAAATTTGTTTGAACACACCTTTTATACATGTCCTTTATTTAGGGAAATGTGAATTTTAACTATACAAAATTAATCACGTGTAGACCAAATTTTATTTTTTACCTCTTTATTTTATAACGGGGGCGTGGGAACCGAGGAGTAAAGGATTCCATCACAGGGGCCCCTATCCCCCAAACCCCCTTAATTATTCTACGAAAAAAAGGGTTTAGTAAAATTATAAATGGGTTTAATATACATAAAATCTTTAAATTTGGGCCCCAGTTAACCTTTTTTACACTCAAATTAAATTTTTTAATTTTTTGGTGCCTATTAAAGCTATCAAAAATTTCCCTTGATTTTTCTAGCGACGGGAAAAGAGGAAGGAAAGTTTTTGTTAAATGCACCCGTATTGTTTAGAAAAAGGGCGGGGAAAAAACTATTTTTTAATAAACTTTTAAACTTTCCCACGCAGGAGACAAAATATTTATTAAATGGATACCTTAGCAAACAATTTGCTTTCTACTTTTTATTTTAGGGGATACTTCAATTCGATCTATAATACATAGGGGTTAAATAGGGAATATCGAAGTGAGTGCTCATAGAAATAAGAAATATAGAAAGAGGGGGGAAAGGGGGTTTTGGTTTTGGGGGGGGAGGGGGGTTTTTTAAAAGCCCAAAAAAATTTAAGAGATTTTCTTCACAACAAAGGGGGGTAGTTTAGAACTTTAGTTTTACTTTTGTTTTAAACATAAACAAAAAGATTTTCATTATTTGGCAAATTAAAAATAAAATCGAACTCCAAAAGTTTCAATCATCCAATTTACAAAAATAACAGGGGAAGCACACTTCAATACTTCTGACGGGATCCAAAGTACAGAAGTTAAAACAATAGCAACCCAAATCTTTTACTTAATAAGATTCATACTTGAACAAAATACTTCATGAGCTATACAACAGACAGCTTTTAAATCCATTGGGTATGTCCACCCCGGGGTATGGTTTCAAGGGTAGGGGGAAAAGGGGGCTAAATCCCCCCCCCCCTTCGCATTTTTTCAAAAATGAAATTTTGACGTTAAAGGGGTGCTGTGCTTCTTGCAAAAATACGCCCAATGTTTTTCGAACAAAACATTTCCCTTTTTAACCTGCCCCCCGGGCTTTTCCCGCCCCCCTCCCCTCTATTTCACCACCCCTTTGTGTAATAAACGGGTGGTTATTAACAATAAATTTTTTTTTTTCGTTTTTTTAATAAAAAAAAGTCACCTGTTAGGCAATTTATTTTGACATTTTTTTTTTTATATTAATTTAAAAAAATTATAATCCAAAGGAAACATGGCTATACAGAAATAAAGATGGCAACCAAACCAAGTAACAATTTTAAACCGATAAGTTAAAATCACAACATTAGGTACAAAAAACAAAAAACACCATTTAGCTTTGAAATTTTTTTTTTTCCCGGATAAAAAACACGGGGGCAGGACAACACTTTATTGTTCCAAAGGTATTCTTTTGTGTGTAGCCCCCCCCCCCCCCCTTAAAAAATCGGATCCCCCACATATCTAATTGTATTTATTATTGGGTTATTTTCAACCTTTGTTTTTAAGGGGGATTTAACATTGAAAATAATTGTTTTTGTATTTAATTTTTTGTTTATCCTTCTGTTCTTCATAAAGGGGGGGGGGGGCAAAGGGCTTGGACCCATTTGGTCCCCTTGGGGTGTGTACCCTATGCCGGGGGGATCTTTTTTTTTAAAAATTTGCTAGAAAGGGGTCACCCAACTTTATTTCAGATACAAATTTTTTTAAAAAAATTTTCCGGGTGAGACTCCAAATTGTTTAAAAAACACTGATTCCCAAAAAATGTCCAGTGGGGAAAATTTTAAAAATACATTTAAAGACAAAAAATTTAACTTTTCAACAAAGGCGAGGACCACTCCAAATGGCTTATAAAAACTAAATAAAAAAAAAAAAAAAAAGGGAGATGACTTCCCAAATAAAATAAAAAAAAATTTGATTTTCCAATTTGGGAGGAGAAATTTATAAATAATTTTTGGGGGACATCCAATTTCAAAAATTTATCTTGAAGAGGTGATAGGTGGAGGGAAAAGGCAATTCTCAAAAAACTCCTTTTTTGCTTAGGGCCCCCACCCCCCTTTTTCTTCCCCAAAAATAACGTTAGGGGCCACCACGGGAGCAACAACCCTTTGCAATGGACAAAATGGGGGGCTGCAGCCCTGAACTTTTTTTAATTGACCTACTATTGCCAACCAAGAATCCGGGGCTAGAGTTTACGGGGGTGAAAATGAAAAATTGAATTTTATAGCTAGTTTTTCATAAATAAGGCATGACTAGAATTTTTTTGATAAGATGATATTTTTTTTTGTTATAATGCATAAATTTTTTCACTAGTAGCCAAAAAATCCGACAAAAAGTGAGTTACCGAAAAATTTATTGCTAGGACAAAATAATGCATGCAAAATAAACGGATCTAATTTTGTAAGCTTTTCAAGTATTAATTAAATTTTAAACAAAAAAATTTGAATTTTGAAAAAATCTAAAAATTTAATTTTAAAAATTTAAAAAAAAATATTCCAGTACCCCATTTTTTTTTTTTATTACTCATGTGAAAAAAAATTTTACTTAAAATTTAATTTCTTATGCATTTTTTAAAACACACTTTGGTTTTTAAAAAAACCTTTGTTACTTTTTGAAAACAAAACTATAAATTAAATAAAAACAACAGTACAGAAAAAAAAAAATTTAAAATGGGCAGGAATATTTGAACAAAAAGTCTCTACATTAGCGTGTATAAAACCAAATAAATCACATTTAAAAAAACTACCGCTAATGCACCTTGGGGAATTCGTGAAGATTATCTCAACATTTAAAGGCACTAGGGACCTGGTGTCTAGGATAAGGGGCAGACTTTTGTGTTTTGGGTCCGGGTCAATCCCGTCCCGGGGACAGATTTTCGATTTCCAAACCCTTTTTTCACCTCTGACAAGACGGTATTTAACACAAATTGTGAAGTAAGGAATGCAGGGCCCCCACCGGGGTTTAATTTCCCCGTTTTAAAATTATCCCCATTTCATCCACAACACCCAAAACCCCTAAAAACATTAGGTAAGGCGAAAACCCGAATAGTACAAACACGGTGTAATAATAATTAAGGCACCCAAACCGAAACATTTGCAATAAAAGTGCATGATTATGCTTTTAAACCTCTGTCTCAAAAATTTGTTCTTTTTTAAAACAACGTCTAAGAGGGGTTCATTTCTGGGGAAGGGGAAAATACTTCACACAACCCCCCCATTAAAGCAATAAATTAAAACACGGGCAATACTTATATATAATCCTTGCTTTCAACAAAATCTCAGTAATATTAGAAAAATTTTTGGTTACATCCCCAAAAAAATTGCTTGAATTTACATATACAAATAATTTCTAATCTTGATACACCCCAATTGTTTTCCATATTTACGGTCAAATAAACGGGGGTTGTTTAAATTTAAAAGGCAAATTCACACTTTCCATAAATTAAAATGTTTCCAATATTTTATTTTTGTAAACTGATTTTGGGAAATTTTCAGTTTAGAAAAAACCAAAACGGGACTAACATTATAATAATTTTCTTTTAGATTTAACCTTTTACGTACAAACTGAATTAATCTTTATTAAAATTTAAATGTTTTTCTTGCGTGTAATAAAAATTTGTTTAAATTTTTTATACATATTTAAGAAATAAATTGTCCATATCACTTGTTGTAATTAGTATACGACAGTAAAAATATACTTTCCCCCCTCCATTTCTCACATGTTTTTTTTTTTTACAATCCCAAGGGATGGCCAAAAAAATAAATGTTTTAAACTAAGAAACAAATTCAAAGATGGGTTTTTTTCTTCACGGGACAGTTAATTAAACTTCCGGGCGGGGTTTTTTAAACCCCTCCCCCGAATATAGGGGAACAAGGGAAAATTAAACTAACACGTAACTTTTAACAGTAAATAGCCTATTTTTATACAAAAAAATCATATGTACTTACTTTGATCCATCAAAAAACGCTTCTCCATCCTAATTTTTGCGGTGAGCATAATCAAGTCCCATTTTTTTTTTCCCCTTTTAAAATAGCCCTTTTTGATTGGAATTTTTTCAAATCAGATTTTTAAATTTTTCGAAAAAAAAATAATTCAAATTTTTAATATATAAAATTTTAAAACAATCATAAGAAGGCAACATACACAACTGTTCGGAAACACAGACAGTTTTTAAACACATTTTTTCAACATTTTCAATAAAAGCTATAAAAAGATAATATTTTTTGAAAAACCCTTTTTTAAAAACCTATTATTTAAACAGGCCCGGGTCCCGTGCTTGTCTCAAATCTCAAAAAGGCGAAGGCAGACATCCAACTAAAAAGCGCATGCGCTGGGGTTTAAATACCTTTTTTTCTTTCCCGGCTATTCTTTACTTCCAAAGCGTAGATGGGGGATAGGCGCGCCCCTGAAGGCCAAAAGGCATTACTTTGACCGTCAAAACAGCAAAAGGAATTACAATTAACTTTACTTTTTTTTTTGACCTTACAAAAAATGCTTTAATTGTTTCTGAAAGGTTTATCTAGGTTATCTAGAAGTTACCCTTTTCTCAGAACTGTGACAATTATTTTAAATGGCCATAGAAAAGAGAAATTCGATATTTCATTCATTTTTATATATTTAGATTTCAAGATTAAGTGAAGACGATAACATGTTCCCCACCTTTCTCTTTATTTTGGCTTAGGTTTTAAATTTTTAAAATAAAACACTACCTAAACCCTGCCTTTCCGAACGCTGTAACGCATTCCCAAAGCTCAGGGAAGGGGGGGCCCCCAAAAACCAAACAAGGGGTTTTTATTTGGCTATGTTATTTAGATGACAATATACGTCAAATAGATATATATTTTTTATAAAAAAATTTCAAGTTTCACACAAAAACCGATTTTTAAACATTTTCTTTTGAATGGTGCAATAGTTCTATAAAACATGAAAAAAAAAAATTAATTTTAAAATCTTTAATACCACAAAAATAAATTTATTTTTTAGGTATCAATAAATAATTTCCCTACCACCAGAGGGAAAAAGTTCCATCAAAAACCTTTTTTTGGGCATTTCTTTTCTTATGAAACCGTCTGGGCCAAATAAGAGCAAAGCATTCTGCTTGCCCAAAGTGTGTGGGGCCCCAGAACAAACTTTTTTTTAACTCAAACCGTGGGTTGGGGTCATACAAGGTATCCTGTAAAAAAAAAAAACCAACAATCGTATTTTCTTTAAAAAAATATATATATACACATGACTAGACTGCAGTTTTCAAAAAGTCCAGATTATCAAAAAAATCTTTCATGCTATTAAGTTAAGGGTAGGGGGAAGGTTAATTTAGAGCAATGTGCCCACTTTTGCGAGAAGGGGAAGGAAAACCACCGCAAAACAACAGAAGGGGATTGAACCCCAAACTACTTGCATTAGAAACATACAGCCAACACGACAGAAACACTTTAGATCAGACAACAGAGCAAACCTTTAATAAATAATTTTATATTGCTACCAAATTTTTTTCAGGTTTTTGAAGATAAATTTTATGGGGTATGATGATGTGCACTTAAAGGAATACAAATGAAACACACCATTACTTTTATTTAGACTATTCTATTAGGATAGTTCATGAGATCATCTGATTAGGTAAGGGTTTAAAAAAAGGGTTCAAACAGCGTTGGATACTTAAACCAATTTCATTTTTTCAGGTAATAAAAAACTTTGCAAAAATGCAGCGGGAAATATTAAAACTATAGTAAATTATTTAGAAAAATCACAGGAAAAGACCGAGTAAGTGATCACATAGATAGAGCACAAATTGAGGATTAAAATTTAGAGAATACTCCAAACAAAAAAATTTATTTGGGTTTTAAAAATATTTGGGAACCATCCTACCAACGCTTGTTTTTAATGAGTGGTAGGGGAAACATTTTTATGGGTACAAGAAAATAATTAAAAAATAAAAAAATTTATTATAAAAAACAAATAATAAATAAGGTTACATAGATAAACAAGACTTTTATTTAAAGGGTTTGAGAATTCAAAATTTAAAAAATGTTCGTCGAACCACCTGGTGACAAACAGAGTAAACATAAAAACAAAAATTTTGAACAAAGCAATGGTTTTTTTAGTAACCCAAAAAAAGGTACGACTTTTTGCTTGGAAACAAGTTATAATAACACCCACGTAAAAATGGGCAGAATTTGAGAGCATACATAAAAAACAATGTTTCCGGGGCTGTCGCGGGCCCAAAAACTAAAAAGGCCAGATATGAATACTACAAAACAATTTTCATTTTCCATTTTTAAAAAGTTACTGAGGAGAATATCGCTACAGTATTAGCCTCGGGGGGAGTTACAAAACCAACGGAAAATTCCTTAAAGGTTCTTCTACATTTAATTAAATACTGAGGAGGCTAACAGTCCATAAACAGCAAATTTACATACCGCCTATCCAAGGCCTCCAGAGCAATCAAAGATAATGACTACCCCACCCGGGATATATAAACACATAGTAGATACTATCTTTTCATACAAGATACAAAAGCCCCCAAAAAAAAAGTACAAACACGTAGCACCACTTTCCACATTTCTCACAAGTTGCAAATAGAACAAAAAAGTCCAAAATGGAAACATACTTATCTGACCTAACTACCCCCCAAACGAAAGGCAAGATGACCTGCTTGAACCATTCGAAAATAACAAACGTGAACCGGGCCTTTTTGGGGGTTTCATAAAATTACAAGTCTTAAATTTTTTAGTAAAGCAATTGAATTTAAAATAAAAACTTGAACACCGGGCCCCTACACATATAGAATAACCCTCGTATTTAAACTTGTCTGATGACTATAAATAAAAAGAAAACTACTGACACAAAAAAATTTAGATTAGACTTCTTCAAAACACATGAAAAACAGACCCCAGAACATAAATGGCCGTTAGAAATTTGGGGGGCCCGGGGATTAAAGTCCTTTTTTTTTCGGCGTTTAGTTAAAATACAATGCCTAATTGGGTCTCGAGCTGGCTCAGAAATACCGAAATCACTCAGAGAATAACCAACATGGGTCAGGGACGGGGAGCTTTGTTCAAATTTGGGCCTAGGGTTTTAAATTTTTTTCTTTTTTTAAATGGTTCTCAACTCTTCAAGTCAAATGCGTGTGTATTTCCCCTGATTTACTTACTAAAACGCTATTTCCATTTGTATAAGTAATGGGTAACAAGGTGGAAGTAAAACACTTTGAAAAAATAAATACACATTTTTTTTTTAATGATAAAAGGGTTTTTTTATATTGACAAAACCCCATACACTGTCGGTTCAAAATTTAAAAACAAAATAAATTTTCGTGAGATATTTTTTATAAGAATAATTTTAAAAAGCTAATATTTTTTTGAATCATAATGAATAATACCACTAAAAAACCAGTCCAATTTTTGATATCATTTTAAGAAAGGCAATTAGTTTTAATTATCTTTTTTTAATCCCTTTATTTTTTTCCTTTGAAAAAAGTCTTTATAAAAATCATGCACACATCTTAACTAGAGTCAAGAGTACTAGAAATGAATAAAAGAATACATCGGGAATGAGCAAAAACTATTCAAAATTTTTTAAACCTCTTGCCTGTTGTCAAAGAATGTAAATCTAAGATATAAAAAGCATTAATTTTACCCCTGTTTTTTCTCTATGTTTGAAAGCATTTTGTTACTTTAATTGTTGGAAAAAAGGATTACGTGATGGATATAAAAAGGGTTAATAATATTGACTTGTCCTTACACAAAAAATTTAGGAAAATAAAATTTTTTAGTTTAAAGGGGGTAGGACAGAAACACAAATGGATGGGGCCAGGGGAAGACAAAGATGCAGAAGGGGGAATTAGTTGAACCTAAAAAAAATGGGCTAAATTATGGACTGGGTAGAACATAAAATTTAAAAGGGGGTTTTTTCCTTTTTAAAGCTTGCTAAACTTTCACGTTCCCTAATTCATAAAAATAATTACTGGGTAGTTATTATTAAATAAATAAATATTTATCTAGAATTAATTTGCCATATTATTAACCCATTCAGCTCTGCGGGGAAAATATTACCAAAATATCTGATGAAAAAATGACCAATAAAATTTTTTTTTAAATAAATAAATTAACAAATACAAACCTTTGATAGCTGCGTTTGAAAGAAAATGATATTGTTGTAAGTTTTCCCCCAATAACAAAAACTATTTAGTTATTTCCATTTTTTCTAGTTTATTTTAGTCTAGGGCAAATTGAAATAAAATATGTATTATAATAAAAAATGAATATTTTTACATAAGCATAAAAATTTTACATTAACTTCAACTACGTGAATGCCCAAGGACTTTTGCCGCATTTTCCAGACCCAAACTGGGGGATGCCCAAGTGGGGAAAAGGATCAAGAAATCCACCACTTTTCTTGGGTTTTGAACAAGGACATACCCCTTTTTGCCATCTCTAATGTTCCAAGAATCCAAGTTCCCAATTCATTAAATTTCTTTGTAAAAAAATAAATATATTGTTTATTTTACTTTTCGAAATACCTTCCTTACTTAGTAAACAAAATTGCTTTAGAGCGCTACTTGAAAAAATACTTCTTATAAGAACAATTTGCTATATTTTTTAAAAATTTTTCATTGAAATTTTTTAACATGAATAAATATAGTAATTCTTTTAATAGTGTCTTATTTTTTTATTTTTTAAAAATTTAAAAATTTTTAAATTTTTACCAAAAGGATGAACAAAAATAACCTATTAAAACCAATCCTTTAAAAATAATTCAAGGCAGATTAGAAAACTTATGTTAAATATGTTGGCTCTCCAAACGGATACAAGAGATATTTTATTGAATTAAATTTTTGCCTTTGGGGGGCTAAGTTTTTTTTCCCTCTTTTTGTTTGTTTAGAACTACTTTTTCTTTTTGGGGCATATGCAACTCTTCTCAAAAAAAGCCATGGTTTCGTTTATGGCGCTAGTGCAAGTGGAAAAATTTTTTGAACATTTATTAGTTAAGCTGTTATAACAAAGGAAAAACAGCCAATAAAGACATAACCAAAGAATAAATTTTCATTTTTATTATTTTAACAATCTTTTAAAAAATGTTTAGTAAAAAAAAAAAGGGTTCACCCAAGATTTTACTGAATTCAGGAACCCACTCAACTTTAAAATTTATAACCTAAAATATTGTAAGGTAAACATGTTAGTTAACTTTTAAACAAAAAATGTGTTTTTTTTTCCTTTTTTTAATGGGGGTGTAAAAACTTCGAAGCTTCTATTTTGGTTTTGACTTTGTTTCGAAAAAAATTTCCGGCTTAAAAATAAGTAAAAAAAAAAATCGAAGTAAGGAATTTTATCAAATTTTAACTTAATTTTTCAGATAAAACGATATTTCCAAACAATTGACAATAAAATATTTTTACAAACAATTTTATGCATAAAGATAAAATAACAAAAATATAACTTTTTTTCAAGCAAAAAAATTTAAAAAAAAAAATATTTTAACTTAAATTTCGCTTCAAAAAATTTTAAATTAAAATTTCAATTCTTCTAAATGAAAAGGGATTTTGCAAACCCCAAATTTTTAATATTTCTACACAAATAACACACTAATGAAACACTTAAAAAAAATATCACGAAAATGAATAAATTAACCTCATTTAATCCATTATTTTTTAGCATTAATAAGGGTTTTTTATAAAAAATTTTTTGGTCCAAGAAAAAAAAATTTAAGTAACTAAACCCAAACAAACTTTTTTCCTTGAAACAACGTATCTAAAGTATGTGGACTCTAAAAAGCCCAAAAACTTCAGATCAAAAAAAATCCATTGTGTAACCCCAAAGGGGCAAAATACATATCTAACCCCATAAGGGGCCTTTAAAAAAACTTCAGTTTGGGCCACAAGCATTGCTTTGTGTTTGGGGAAAAAACATTTTTTTCAACCAGGGAAAATAAATTTATTTGGGAAACTTTACATAATTTGGGGATTCATTATTTAAACCGACCAGAAACCTCCTAAATTCCATTTTTTGACACCAATGCAGTTAACCCCCCAAAAATTTTGTCCTTCACTACTTTTTCACTTTTAAAAAAGCCCCACTGGGGACCAATTTGGATCCAGATATGGGATCCATTAAGATAAAACGACATGACACTGGCAAAGGCAATACTTAGAATACTCTTTTTTTTTTGTTGTGCAAAAACCCTTATTTAAAAAAGCACAGTAGAATAAATTGCTAAAATAGTTCATATTATTCAAGTGGGTAATTAAAATTTCATCAGGGGAAAAAATTTCTCCTACTCTTAGGGACCAAACTCGGAATTGCATTTAGGTTTTTTGGATGTTTGTGTGGGCTTAAATTTAAAGACCACCTCTTGTCAGGAGATTAAAATCAATAATGCCCTATTCTAAAAAAATATAAGGGATAGTTTTGCATAGACTTATAACCTTTTTGTAAAAACTATTCATTCAAAATTTAAATATAATTTAAAATCCACTAATTAAAAATTTTATTTAAAAAGGTTTTACAAATTAAAATTTTAGGTTTTTAAATTTTTAAGGTTATATTTATCAAATTTAAAAGGGTACCTTTAAAGTTTGGGAAATTTAAAAAAAAATTTTTCAAACAAAAAATCCAAAAATAGAATGTGGAGAACTTAACATATAAATATATTTATTTAATTATATAAATATTAAAAATATATTTGTAATAATTTAATAATTAATATAAGGATTTTATTAAAATATAAAATTAATACACATCATATTAAACTTTTAATTAATTATAACAAAATAAATAAAAGGGAAGAAAAGTGGGAAACCTTCATATTTAAATTCGTAAATCGAAAATTTCTATGTATAAAAGTGTTGGGAATCCCCGTAACAAACATGAAAACTGTTTCTATATATCGAGTTTTTCAAGAAATTTCAATAAGAGTGTCGAAAAAAAAGGTTTGGTCAATGATATCGTGCATTTCGACAAACAATATGTAGAATTCATTTGAAATTCCCGGATGATCAGTTTCCCAGGACTGGGCTAAAAGGAAAAAAAATAAGGATTCTGAGGTTTTTTTAAAGGTCCACCAATGGGTTTCCATGAAAAGTCTTAAAACTATGGGGAGTGTGTTGAATCATGGTTTGAGGATGGGAGATATGAAATAATAGGATCCAAAAAGATTGAGGGGGAAAACTCACACACTTTCTTTTAAAATTTTTACTTTGGGTAGGTTTTGGGGTATGATTCTATTTACTTTCCCCCCCCCCCCTCACATGGGAAAAAGGGAAATGAAGTTAGATATTAAAGGGTGGAAAAAACGTATTAAGAATTTTTATTTTAAAGGATTGGGTAGGAAGACGTTTGGTAATAAAAAATAAATTTTTAAATCCCCGATATTTGGGAAACACTAGTATAAGGTTATAAAAAATTAAAGAATAAAAAGGTCCCCGAAGCTACTTTTTAACTTACTACCCTTTGATGACTGGAACTCACGCGCACTACTGTTTTAAAAAATTTTAATTGAACTGAATTTTGTGAGGGTTTTTTTCACTCATGTCGACAAGGCTAAAGCGGCCCATAACAAAGATGAAAAAAATAAAACACTTTATAAAAATTAGTTTTTTATCGGGTAAAACAAGGTAACGTTGACTTTTCAAAATATTTTAAAACTTTAATTTTGTAACTTTTTTTTTAAATTTTTTGTATTCTTTTTCCAGGATGAATGTTTCAAACCCCCCAAGTATTAAAAAAGCCTAATTTTATATTATTTTTAACAATTTGGGAGATTTACCCAACGATTTCATTTAACACCTACTTCATCCGCCATCGTAAAAATGCAAACAATTTTTTTATTATTACAAAAGCGCTTTACTACCCATTCTGTTAGCACACTTTCACTAATGTTTGGAGGGGGATTTTAGATGAAATGGAGGGCCACATTAACGGGGGTCCGAACCACGGTGGGGGCCTGGCATTCCCCACATTCACAAGTTTTAAAAACATTCTTCATGGTGAGGGAAGGGTTTGGTAAAACAGAAAAAATGCTGGACCGAGGATTGAACCCCGGGCCCCCAGTAAGAGTCTGACACCTTACGAGTTTTTAATTCTCCACAAATAAGGCTATTTCGAAAAAAATTAAAAAGCACGCTTTAAGGCTGGGAAGGGCTTGGGGCTTTTTTTTCTCTTGGAGACCGTTCTTTTTCCCCCTACTTGTCACCATTTCCATTTTACAAACTTTTCCTCCTTTTTTTTTTTTAAGAATGCAAAAATTTTTCTCAAAAATGCCAAAAAACACAACACCCTAATGCAATAGTTAAACCATTCTGTTTATACTTACAGAATTTTTTTTCGCTACTAAATAACATTTTGTGTTTCTTTTGGTCCCCCCCAACACAACTTAAAACTTAATTTCCTGTTTTAGTCCCCTCCATTGTCAACATGTTTTTTGATCACTCAACTGACAGGGATTCGAGCATTAAGAATAAAGCACAGGGACTACGTCCTCAAAGATTGGGGTTGAATGGGGGATCTTCCTCCCGGGCCCTGAAGGTGCTCCTGTTTATGGGGGAAAAGTCCTTTGGGGGGATGACTATTGATGAAAACGACGATCACGGTTTAATTTCCTATACATTTTCCACCTTTTTCCCAATTGACTGCTAATACTTTGTATAGAATGAGCTTTTTCACACGATATTTTCGCACATCATGTACAAAAGAACTGTCACCAATACAGTAAAAGAGGCGACCCATAACAACAAATAATAAAAATTATTTAAATTTCAACCCAACAAATGTTCCTTCATTTTGGGAAAGTAAAAAGGGTTTATCCAAATAAAAAATTTTTTTTCTACTCCCATCAGGGACTTATAAGCCTATAAATTTTTTATATTTTAAAAAGTATGAGTGTTTAGTTAATAATTACTTTACTTTTCTTTAAAACACCCAAAAACATAGGGTCCGGTAGATAAGCCCACATGATTATTTTGAAAATCTTCAACCTTAAAAATTAATAGTAAAATAAATTTTTTACACAAAAAATTAGTTTTAAGAAATTCTATTATTTTTTAGTAAAAATTTAATTTTAGTGCCAATGTTCAAGTCAGGTTAAAGTATAGTTTTAAATAATTGAGTTTAATATAACCTCAAGTTAAAACTTTTGTTTAAGTAGTTTACTGTTTAATGCTTTTTTTGTGGGAATTTTGTTACTTGGGCAATTTGCTTAACAAAGTTGGGATATATTTTACTCAAATGTCATTTAACGAAAAATATTTAGTGGAAAAAGGAATAATGAATGCTGAAAAACTTTTTTTTAAACTTTATCTAATTTATTTTTAAAACCCCCTATACACCTGGACACCCACAACGTTAATATATGGTGCAGACTGTTAATCCACTACTGATTTTCGCAGTTTTTTAGTTCGATTTCAATTCTTTTATACTTTTTTAAACATTCAAGGACATTTATTTAATTTTTAAAAAAATTAAAACGTATTTTAAAAAAACCTTTTTCCCTGTTGATTATTTAGATACTTTATTTTTTATTTACCTCGTTTTTTTTATTAACTTACAACCAGAACAAATTTTTTCAAAAAACTTACTTATAATTTTTTTATAAATAACTTTTGATTACAAACATTTTCAAACTAGAAAAATACAAAAAAAATGACAAAAAAAAGTTGTAATCAAAAAAAAAAAACAAAATTGCAAAGATCATACTAGTTTATTTTAAGTTAACACACCATATAAAAATCAATCTCATTTTGGCCACGAAGGGGAAAAGGGTTTGTGGTTGTATCCCCCCCTCCTCAACCCCCCCCCTCCCTCCCCGCGGTTGCAAACGTGGTTTCCGGATCCCCCCCTCCCGCGCGTGAATTCGGGGTTTGTGTAAGAGGGAGAAGGAGGGGTGACAATTTGAGAAAAGGGTTTCACGATTGGGCGAGATAAAGAACTTTTTAAAGGAGGTTAAAAATTTCCCCGAACTAAAAATTAACCTTAACCAGGGTTTTCTAAACCCAGTTGAGAAAAAGGCCTTTTTTCCGGTGGTGACAAATAAGAAAGTTTTCCCCAGCTTTTGCCCCCCCTTTTTCTTTCCCACCGGCTGGGACAAGGAAAAATTTTTCCTGTGAAAAATTTTGGCCCGGGTTTGGCTCCCCTAACTGAGAGAGTGCTTTTTCCAAATAAATTT
>JBCFYV010009920.1:0-34789 GCA_039000515.1 Timema cristinae
TTTAAAAATCCATTTTATTTTAATAGGGGGTGACCGGGGGTCTAGGGGTAAGGTGTCAGACTTCTGGCTGGCGCCGGGGGTTCAATCCTCGTCCCGGCACAGATTTACTGTTTTCCAAACCTTCCCTTTCACCTCTGCAAGACATCTTTGAATGTGGGAAATCCAGGCCGCCACCGTGGTCGGATTCCACGTTAAACTGTGGGTCCTTCTTTCACTCAAATCACCCACCATTACACTTTAGCGAAATCGTATAAACCCAAAACGGTAGTAAGACGCGGGCTAATAAAAATTTTTTTAAATTTTAGAACATACAATTGGGGTGTACGAAAATAATCTTTTTTAAAAAAATACAACAATTTTAAATGAACAAAAGGTATTTTAGTGAAAATTTTTTAATTTTCCCCCATTTGGGACCTATCATTTAGGGCGAAATAAAGATGCATGGAATCTTTTTTGGAAAACGTCTTATCTACATTGGGAGATTTCTAGTCGCGTTAAAGGGAGTGTTTGTTATATAATGTTTTCTGAAATTAATAAGTTTTTTCCAAAAAATGATTGATTTTCCCTTTCAAATTTCCCCAAGTTTGCAGTGTAATGGAAGCAGACTTCGACAAATAAAAAAAGTATCACAGAAAAACTCAACAGGCCCACCACGTACCGGGCAAGGTTTTTCCAGGGGCCCGCACCCGGGGGGCCACCCACGAGCTTAAAATTAATAATGATAAAATAAAAAACCAAAAAAAAATTGAAACAAGCAAAACTACTATCCATCTGTCCTTCATTTAGAAGTTTTTGGAAAATTTCATAGTCTATTATTTGGTATGAAACTAAATTTGGTACAAAAATAAATTTTTGGATAAATTAAGTTCAATTAAAAATAGTTCCTCATTGCGAACCCTTTTCAGTGTTCATTAAGTTACGAAAAAATTTTTGTACTGGAATTTTTTTATGTATTGTAGAAGGACGGAAAGGGTTTTTAAAAAAAAAAAAAAGACAAGCAAAAGTCAAAAATTGGTGTAAAACAAGGGGAATCCCCCTTTTAAAAAAACCCCCCCCCCCGAATAATTCTAAATAACTTAAAAATACAACCAATTTAAAAAAAAAAAATTGTGAGAAGACCACAAAACCCATCTAGGGCATTTAATTTTAAAAAAATTAATGGGTAGAATCACCTAAATGCTTTTAAAAATATAATTAAAAAATCAGATAATACAAAATATTCTCTAGACTACACAGGGTTTATAACATTTTTATTTTTTTCCCTTTACAACCAATAAAGGGATCGCCAAACTAATCTAATGGGGGTCCCGTCGCCTTGGCCCCTGGGACCGCCCGGTTTGAAAACCCCGTCAGGACTTACCCATTTTACTAGAACAAAACCCCCTACTTAGGTGTGGTCCCAAACCCTCCGGTTGGGGGGTATGCGCAAGGAAAAACCAAAATTACATGTGTTGAATGAATACGCCCCCAAAGAAGGGGGTAGTAACCATCACCAAACATAATTACAAACCAAATATTTTGTGTCTTTTTGATAGCAAAATTTCACAAACCAAACAAAAGTTTTTTAAAAAAAAGTTTTTATTTTAAAAACCCCTGTTTTTCACTACTGCAGCATCAACACCCTAGGCAAATTAAACCCGCCAAAAAACCCAATAAATATACGTGATCACTACCTAATTTTTTAAAAAAATTTTTAAAACAAGTATCTACAGCATTTTTTTTTCCAAATTTTTTTGAAATACCCGATCTAATATAATGCATTCCGGGCCAAATTCTTTTTTTTCCCACTTTTAATTCAATTGTAAGGGTCTAACAAAAAGGTTAACTAAATAAAAAACCCCCAACATCAAATTTAAAACCCTTTTTTTTTCCGTTAACGCTTATGTCCCCCGAAAAAGGCCCTTGTAAATTTTAACGAGGTCTACCCTCCGATTGGGAAAACAAAACGCCCCCCAATCAAAAACGTTAAATTTTCCCCACCATATTGTTTCCCAGGACGATGTTATTATTAAAGTGGGGCCAAATTTTTATTTATCTTTCTGAAACAAATGATTTTTTTTTCTTTATGACTTTGACATGTTTCCCAAACTTAAAAAGGGCCCCAAAAATTTCGAAAGGGCGATATTTTTTTTCAACAAAATATTTCAAAAAAAAAAAAATTTAAAAAAAAAGGTAGAAGATAACTTTAAAAAGATAAATTACATAAAAAATTTGGCCCCAACAAATTTTGCCTTGATTTATTTTCAACAGCCCCATAGACGTTGAAATAATTTTTTCTATTTTTTTCCTATTCGATCAAGCCAATCAAGACCCCTTAAATTCCAGTTCTCTGAGAAGAAAACATAATAACTAATAAAGGGGACCTTTTTTTAATTTTGATGAACACATAAAAAAAGAAATTGTAAAACACAACCAATTTTTAACCAAGGGTTTAAAATTTAAGATCATTTAAAATTCCCGGGGACTTTGATTACGAAATATACCAAGAGCACCACAATGTCTCGTCAAAGTCCACGTTTTTTTAACTGACCCCAAATTTTTTAACCATTTTTTAATTTGGAAATTGTGTTTTAAAATACTATTCTTAAGGCCCCTCAAATTACGAAAATTTGGGTTTTCCGTTTCTTCTTATCGATAACCTTTTCTAAGCTTTTTTTTGGGAAATTAAAATTTTGACCAAAAGGTAAAAAAAAAGTTTTTAAAAACGAAAAAGGGAGCTGTTCTAAAAAAAAAATAAAAGGAAAACCCTTAGGGGGTTTTCCAATTTTTCATGTCATGTTTTTGGAAAAGTTATCCTCAAAACCCTTTTTTTTGAATTTTTTTTTTTTAAAAATAAAAGTTGAAAAAAATTAGGGTCTTTGAAATTTTGGGACCCTTAAACTGTGAATCATCCAAAGCCCATCATAAAACCCAATAAATCAATCTTTTAAGAAGTTTAAATTAAACAAAAACCCTTTCACTTTAAAATTAAAAATCTTTCCTGTAAACAATAATGGAAATTTAACATTAAAAGGGTTGTACAAATGGTTTTAAAAAATTAAAATGAAAAACCCCCCTTTAAATTTTAAACGAGCGCTTGACTTAAAAAATTAGCACAATTTGCAAGAAGAAGGTGGGAAACATTTAGGAAAAACACTTTTTTCCAATAAAAAGATCCCCGGGACTTCGACCCCCCTTTTTCCCCCAATCTCGGGCAACCAATTTCAAGGGAGAGAACCGTAAGAGCATTTGCCCACAAAATAGGGGCTTTTAAATTTAAAAGAAAAAAGGGTTTACATATTTTTAACAAAAAATTAAATTTTACTGAACCCCGAAACCGGACCCCGCTCATTTTGAAGAAAGGGGAAAAATTTACTAAAAAACTCGTAATAAATGGGAAACGAAAAAAATATGCCAAAGAAAACCCCCAAGCATAAATTCCCACTATACTTATTAAAATTTTTTTTAAACCCTTTGGTTTAAAAATTTTTAAAATTTTGGGTTTTTTTAAAAAGAATTAATTTCTCATTTTTTATTTTTGGGCCGGGAAAAAAAGGGAATCAATTTTTAAATGTCCAAAAAGGTCAACCCCTTCGTTTTAAAAAATTTTCCCAATTTCCCCGGTTTTAAAAATTTTAAAACATTTTTATTATGTTTTTTGCAAAACTTTCATCAATCGCATTTTTAATTAATTCCTCATTTAAAAAAATTTGCCCCAAAAAAAAAATGTAAATATTGGCTATTGATCAAAAATGGAAAAAATAATTTTTGAAAACAAACTTTTTCCCCTAAGGGGTTTTTAAGGGAAAAATAACATAAACCCTATTTGAAAACTTACTTATTTTTAAAATTTACTCTAGGCTTTGGAGAATTATTGCTTTACAATTTAAGTAAAATCCTTTACAACAAAGCTCAAAAAATTTTGTATTAATATATTTGCCGTTTACCCTCAAAAAACTGTTGGATTAATAAATATATATTTAATAAAAAAGTTTTTTTTTTTTAATAGTAAAAAAATTTTTTTAAATGAAAAAGTTTTTAGTTTTCCAAATAGTTTGGGAAATATATTATAAAAAAAAAAAAAAAAAAAAAAAATTTTGGCATCGCCCGGGAAGCCCTTAAAGTCTTTTTTGGCCCAAAAAAATATTGAGAAAAAAACCATTTTTTTTGGAAAATATTAAAATTTTTTAAAAATAAAATTTTTAATAAAAATCGTTAGACCCGTTTTTAAAAAAATCGCCCTTTTTTTGTTTTTTTGCCTTTTGTAAACTACCCTTTAAAATTTTTAGGGTTAAAACCCAAAACCCCAAAAAACCCTTGAGGCAACCCTTTTGAAAACCCTAGATCCCAAATTCTTAGCCCAATCGGAAAAAAATATTTTTTAGGCTTTTTTTTTGGGGGGAAAGACAACAGGGAAAGACAAAAACTTTTAAATTTTTTTTTTTTGGGAGGTCATGAAACATCAAATTCATAAAAAACTTGGGGTTCTTTTTTTTTGGGGAAGGGAATAAACATACTTACTCTACCTTTTTAAGGGTTTGGGGGGGAAATGTAAAAAACCTTGTTTGAATTATTTTGCCAAAAGGCTTGCAATAAGACCTTTTAAATTAAAATTTTTTTTTTAAAAAATGTATTTTTTTGATTACAAAAAAGGGTGACATTTTTTAAATATTAATCCAAAAACTTTAAATCTGTTCATTTTTAAAAAGGTCTCCCTTTAAGAGGACGGGAATTTTTTGTTTAACTTTTTTTTCCTTGAAATCGAAAAGGGTTTTTTCAACAAGCGAACAAAAACCTTCATTTTATAAATTTTAAAGGGGTTAAAAGGAAATAAGGGGTTTTTAAGCAAGGGGTTGTTTAAAAGGGGCCCCCCTAAATCTCTAGCAATGAAAAAGCCGTAAACAAAAACATAGCAAGTACTCGCAAAAATAAAAAAATTAAATGTTTGGGGTCTGAGTTTTTTCAATAAAAAGCGTCCCGCCCTTTTAATTTCGCCGGACTGTGGGGCGCCAAACTCCGGCAATGTCGCTAATGTGGAAAGAAAAATGGGATGATAGCACGGGCTAATGGAATGTTTACCCCTCGGTGGAGAAACGACACATGTCCACCCCAAACAAACACAACACCGGGGATATCATCTCTTAAAGGGAACCGTTTTTCAAAGGGGGAAGTGCTGTCATTCTTTTTTTTTTCGTTTTTCAATCTTCCCAAGACAATTTTTTCAGCCGGGTTTGTAAAAAAGCTTTTCCAAAAGTTTTTTTTACCTGAATGACAGTTGAAAAATCATATATTTGGGTTTTCCCGGTTTTCCAAACACTTTAAAAAGATTTTTTTTTTATTTTAAAAAAAAATTTTTTATTACGTGATATTTTTAAAATTTAAAAAAAAGTAAACATTAATAGTTTTTTAAAACCCGGAAAATTGAATTTCCTGGGAAAAAAAAAGGAAAAAATACCTGTCATTTATAAAATTTATATATAAAAAATACAAATACAAATTTTTTAAATTCATTTAAAAATTTTTTCCAAAATACATTAAATAATATTTTACGGGTTTTGTAAATTTTATTAAATATATTAAATATATAAATATATAAAATATATATATATAATAACCCCTGTAAAAAATATATAAACACCTGTAAAAAGTATATATATATTTTTAATATTTTAAAACCTGAAATTAAAAATAATAAAATGAATTACGGGTTTTTTAAATATATATATATATATACCTGAAATAAAATTTTTTGGGATCGTTTTTTTCAAAATATTCAACAAATAAAAAAATTTGACCCCACGTGGGGGGACATTGTAAATAACTTTTTTGCACCCTTTTCCCCCCAAATTTCACTTTGGTTTTAAGCCTTTCGGTCACCATTTTGAAGCATTTTTTAAACTTTTGGGTTAAAAGGGGGGAGGAATAATAATTTTTTTAAAAGTGGAATAAAAAAACGATAAATAATATTTTTTTCCGACCTCACAAAAAAATTTAAATAAATAAAATTGGACTAAATTATTTGTTTTTTAAATTATACTTCTTTACATTCCCTCTATTTTTTTCTTTAAGAGCTGAAAAAAGGGTGACAAATGTCAAAATTTTGGGCGGGGGGAAATTCATTAAGGACTATTTCTAGTAGTTTTTTTGAGCTGTCGCCCAAAGTAAAGCCGGGGGGGAATTACCAAGGGGGCAAGTAGCCCCTTTTCTTACCCCCAGCGCACCCCCTTTCTGACATAACTGAAAGCGAGGATTTTTGTGCAACAGTTAACAAAGAGAGGAACGCTTCAAGGGCCAAACGGCTTTTTTAGACTGGCCTGCTGATGAGGGGTAGATCATTTTTCGAACCCGGGTTTGGGCCCAAACTGAGAAGGTTTTTTTTCTTTTATTTTTTCCCCACACTCCCTTCGCGCAAGCCCAGAAAAAGTACCTCAAAAATGATTACTTCCGAATCCCTACCCCTTTTATATAATTATCAAAAAAGGCGTATAAACCTGAACATGTGGTAGGAGGAAAGGAAAAAAAAACAAAAAACAAAGACGGAAGGAAAAGGGAAACACTTTTTTTTTTCCAAAATCCCCACAATTTCCTAAAGGGGTGATATTGTGTGTAAAGTGGGAAAAGGGGCCCGTTTTAGTTTTTTATACCACTAAACAAAAACAATTCAAAAATACAATCGTCAATTAGAAAATAAAAAAAAACAAATTTTAAATTTGTAAAAAAAAAAAAATTTTTAAAGAAAAATATTTTTAGTTTATCATATTAAATTTGGGGGGAAAATTTTCACAAATTTTAAATTTTAAAATTTAATTAAACAATAGTGACATTTTTCAAAATAAAATAAATTAAAAATAAAAATGGCCCCCCCAAAATTTTCCCCCCAAAATTTTTATTTCGTTAGTTTATTTGGGGGTTTTTAGGTGCCCCTTTCTGAACCGATGACTATTTCAAAAAGGGGGAATTTTTCTATGGCAAATTAGGGGAAAGGGGCCTACCAATTTTGCTGGGAATGGGATTTTCACTTTCTTTCAAAGGGTTTTTTCCTTTTACAACTACAGTCAACATGGGACAACGTTTTACTTCCCCTCCCACAAAGGGAATTTTCCAAAGGGCTTTTTAAACGCCCCAAGAAAAATCCTTTAACCCCTTTGGGTTTTTTGAACCTCCAAAATAATCCTGGGGTGAGCCTTTTACCCCAAAATAAAATTATAAAAAAAAATAAAATTTATATTCAAAAAAAAAAAATTATTAAAAATCTTCCTCCATATTTCACATTAAATATGGATTTATACTATTTCAGATTAACCTTTTTTTTAAAATTAAAAAAAGGGTATGATTAGTTTCTGCTTATCAAGGTCAAACCCAAAACTAATCCTTTTGTAACTAGATTAATGAAAAAAAATTTAAAAAAGTAATAAAAACCCATTTTTCAATACAAAAAAACTCCTGCTTAATATTTTTTATTACAAAAATAAAACAAAAGAATTAAAACTTTATCAATCAAGTACCCTCAATGCGGCGCTAAGCACACTGGATCCATTGTTGAGGAGACTGAGGGTTATTTTTGGGGAGAAAAGCGTTGCCCATTCTCTTTTTTTCCCTTTGTGGTCAACCCTCCCCTCAAATATAAGACAAGTTCGCAACGTTTGCTTTTTAAAGGGGTTTCCATAGCCCTTCCTAACCCCACCCACCACCTTCAGACAAAACAGGATGAGGAGATTTGGCAACATTTAACTGAAGATCGAAGATAAAGCTCTTCTTCAAAAGCCCCTTATCCCCTTTAGAAATGATTTTGGGGTTTTAAATACGGGATAAAACCTCCCAAATTATCAAATTGAATGACTAGTTTCTTTTTGCGAAGCTGACCCATACCTTTCTGGTTTGGTGGGTGCTACCTGTATTTAGTTTTTTGTGCCATTTTTTGAGACGTACTCAATTTGATTACTAACGGGCCCTAGAACTAAAAAGGATTTTTGAAAAAAATTTAAAAAAATTTACCATCTATAAAAAGTTTTAAATTTTGATACAGTAAAATGTGACAAATTTAAAATATTCCCAAATGAATTTGTAAAAACTCCAAAAAAAATACAAATCGGCCGAAATTTTTTCATAAAAAAGATCCGTGGGACGCACAAAATCCCTTTTCCCCCGGCGGGCCATAAGCACGAGAACACCCCAAATTCCAAGTGGGCTACTGGAACAGAAAAGCCCCACACAATGATTTAAATCTAACATTAAAGTGACGTCCCTTTTTGAAATTACTAAATTTGGGATTGAAAATAATTGAAAAGTTTTTTAGACACAAAAAAAAATTTTAAATAAATAAAAGGGTTTTTTTAAAAAAAATAGGTTTTGGGTTACTTTACTCCACGGGGGTTTTTGTGAAAAAGCCTTTTGGGGGCCCCAACTTTTCACAAAATTTAATCAGGGTTTTGGACATCTTTTTGGGGTTTTTTTCTACGTCAATCACCCCTTCATAATTATCTAAAAGTAAAATCACTGGGACTTCCAAAAATCCACGGTAAAAAGTTCCTAACCTACCACGGGTTTTGTAAATTTAGGATTAAAAACCAAACTATCATGTAAAGTGATGTCCCGTAACATTCATAAATACAGTAAAAAATTTAATTTTAAACATTATTTACAGTACACATTACAAAATTTTATAACATAAAATAATAATAATAACGGGGTTTGGCCTTTTATACTACAGTTGCTTAAAAAATCTCCCTTCGTCTCGTTGCGAGGAAACACTTTTGATGATGAAAGTATGAAAATGATGTGACGATGAGGAAGGTGGGTAAAATTTGCACAATCACAAAAATTTTTAAAATAAGTGGATGGTGTAGGCATTGGGACTTATTTTACAATTTTTTTCTTTTAAAATTGTGGGAGTGGAAACCGGGGTTTGGGGGCCCCAAAGTACAAAAGTAATTTTCCCTTTTGCTGAAATGATTGGTTATTTTGTATTCAATTTTTAGTTTTTTCTTGGATTTATTATAATTTTTCCCCCCAATCATGTTTTTATTTTCTGGTTTTATTCAAACAAAGAGGTAGTTTTTTTTTTACCCCTTTACGAACTCTGCAGCCCAAAGTCAACGGGCCCCCACGTGCTCGCTCCAGTTAATTGAATTCCCCTCTTTGGGAAAAAATGTGTGAATCGAACAAATTAGAACCGTGCAGTATTTTTTTATTTTAATTTTTGAATATAAATATGTAAAGTAAGTTTATTCAATTCACTTTTATGGGAAATAAAATTTAAAAAATGTGGGGTAGTAAAAAACTTTATTGGTTTTTATTTTATATGGGCCCTCTTTTTGCTCTCCAACAATCTAACCTATCACTGAAATTTTAATTTTAAAGTCTTTTTTGTTTTAATAGATTAAAATTTAAAAAGAATGTATATGTAGGTATTTGTGGGCCCCCACTTTTATAAACAAAATATTTAAAAAAAAAGGATATATAAAGTTCAACCATCATACACTCAGTGAAATTAAAAATAAGCTTTTTTCCCCCAAGATCTCTGGCCTTCACCTTTAGGAGTTCATCCATCATACCTCAGTGTTTTGACAATAAGCTTCTTCCCCCCCAAATTTTCTACCTTCACCTTTAGGGGTTCTCCATTTCACTTTATGATAAGACAAAAAGCTTCTTCCCCCAAGTCTCTAGCCTTCCACCTTCAGGATTCAAACCACATACCTCAAGGGTATGACAATAAGCTTTTTTTCCCCCCAAAATCCCCCTAAACCTTCCCCCTTTAGGAGTTTTATCCATCAAACACTCAGTTTATATGACAATAAGCTTCTTCCCCCAAGATCTCTAGCCCCCCACCTTCCCTTCTTAAAGAAACTTAGGTTAAACACTATTTTAAGGGCTCTCGTAGCTTTTTCTTTAAGTGGAAAAAATCAGGCACTAGCCAATTTCTTTTGGGAGGGGAAAAATTTAAAGCTATGCTACACCCAGCCCGACTTTTTGAAAAACCCATTTTTCTTCTGACTTTAGTTAAATTTTTAGAAATTTTAAATTTAAAAAGTGTTTTCGGTTTTCAATAAACTCATAGGTGTTTTGGGCTGGGGTAAAAACATAAACAAAAAATTTTCTAAATTAAATTTGTTTTTTTTAAATTACCTTTAAATTTAAAAGGGAAAATAAAACCCAAGGGACAAATAATGGAACTAATATGTGGAGGAAAAGTGTTTTTATACAACACTATCTACACTTTTTCAATTTAAAAATCCAACCCGTTAGCTTTTTTGGCCGTGAAATCCCAAACCCTGCAGGGTGAAAAGCCCCCGGGGAGTGAATAAATTTACATCAGTGCAAATCCAGTCAAAACGTTCAATTTCACATAGACTTCTTAAGTAGCTCTTTTTATTTTTAAGCCATTAGATTTACTGTAAGATTACAAAAAAGAAATTTAAAACCCCATTTTTTATTGTATTTTTTTTTTAAACTTTCGTTAAATTTCGGAGGGGTCCGGACCCCTTTTACACCCCCCTGGCTACTGGGCCCCTGAGAATAAACCACTTTTTTTTGATAAACCAGTAAAAAATTATTACAGGGCCACACAAATTAAAACGGGGAAAACAGGTACAACACTCAAACAATAATCACAAATAAAAATTTTTAAAATGGATTTTAATTAGTTTGGGATCATAAAAAAATTAAACACCAACCCTACATAAGCATGCCTTTCTAAAATTTAATCTAAGTTTTTTATTTAGAAAAAAAAAAACAATAGTTTTTAAAAAAAAATTTAAAAATTAAAATCTACCAAATTTTAATTGAAAAAGAATTTGAATTAAAAATAAAAAAAAAAAAAAATTATTTTGAAAAAATAATTCAAAACTTACAAAAAGCTGAAACTTTCAGCCCCCAAAAAAAATTTTTATGTTTTTTTATAGTTTTTCAAAAATCTGACCTTTGGTCAAATATTAATTTTCCCCAAATAATAATTTTAAAAAGTCATTTGAGGGCTTGGGCCCTTTTAGAAAAAAAATACATACCTTTAAAAAAAGGGTTTGCCCGTATTTGAGGGTTTTTAAAAAAAAAGGCGTAGGATCCTTCCCAGCCATTTTCAAGAAAAACAAAAAAAAACCAAAAAAATTTAATTTTTTTAAAATTATTTTTTTTACAATTCCAAAAATTTTTTTACTTAAACCCCCAAAAATTTTTTTTAAAATCCAATAAAACAAATTAAAATTTAAAAACATTTAACCCAAAACACAGTAAATACAAAGGAACTAAATCTTAACAATAAACACTACAATAATTTTTAAGTCAAACTTTCACGGTATTCCCCCAAAAGTAAACGTTTCATGATATTTTTAAAAAGGCCGCTAATAAACAGGGTTTTTCAAAAAAAAACATTAAACTTAGTTCAAAACCCCTAACTACAAGGTCCCAGATTGGGCCCCCATCGTTTTTCCCTTTAAATTAATCGATATTTATAATTTTTTATTTTTACATAACTACGAAAAGGACCGCTAATAATTAATCATCCTTTTCTTCTTTTCTTTAACCCCAAAAATTAACACGTATTTTATTTTTAAGATAAAATTTAAAGTAACCCCAAAAATAACCCCAAAAAATGAAAAACATATCATAAATTTTTAAAGAATTAAGCAAGTAAAATTCTTTACAATGAAAAACATTAAAAAATTAAGAAACCCTTACCAAAATTTTCACACTGTATAAATTAAATTTTTCTATTCTCACAGTAACACCCTTAAAAACCCCTAAAAGTACGATTTTTTTTTTGTTATTAAAACAAATTTTGTAAAAAATATGGATGTACTTGCATATATTATCACGTCCTCACATGGAGCTCATATTGTTGGTTTTCTGACGGGGAAGTCCCGGGGGTTTTAATCCCGTCATGTGTACTGGGGGGGGGATCTTTCCTAGAAAAGTTTCCCACCTTCCCTTCACACGTAAGCGGGGACTTCCCTCTAAAACCCACCTTATTGATTATATCACCTATATTAATTAATTTAAATTGAATTAATTTCTCTGGGGTTTGTTGTTTTAGGAACTACGTGTTGATAAAAAGTAGTCAAAACCCTTTTTTGTACCCGTTTAGAATTTGAACTTGGCCTCCATAGTTTAAACTAGGAACCCCGGGAATACTTTATTAAGGGATTTTTGTAAACTTATTTTAAAAAAACTTTTATTTTTTTATTATTTAGTTCAAACCTACAAAAAATTTTTCCAAAAAACAGATGAGGAACTATTCCAAAGTTTTAAAATTAAAAAAAAAAAAAAAAAAATTGGTTGTAAACCCCAAACGAAAGCCCATTAGAAATTTCAAAATAAAACTAACGTAATTTAAAGTTTCAGAGAGAATCTACTGATAATAAAAATATTACCTAAAACCCTTTTAATAATTAAATGGCAGAACATAAAATAAACCGAAAAAAGGCTAGCCTTTTCCTTAAAAAAAAATTTAATCAAAAAATCAGGTGACAGTTTTAATTATGTGCTTTTTTTTATTTTTTGAAAGAACAATTTGTTTTCCTTATGAAGTTAAGGGTTAAAAAAAACTGAAAATAAATCTCCCAAAACACTCGGTTCCAGTGGGGGTTTATTTTAGGTTTTTTGGTAAAACCCAAAAACCCCTTTGACCCAAACTTACAAATTAAATTTTTTACCCTTTAAAGATAATATATGATTTGGAAAGGTTTTCAAATTTTAAAACCCAAATTTTATCCACATTGAAAGTTGGTTTTTTTAATTACACGCTTCGTTTGTTGAGGGGAAAAGCTCGATATTTTTTAGATTACCCTGATTTTTAAATTTTAAAAAGGGGTACCCCCCAAAGAAGTCCATCTTGGGTTTCCCATGAAACTTTTTTTGGGGTTTAAATGGGAAAACCCAAGGGAAACGAACGTAAGAATGATCTAGTTTTTTTATATTCAAAAACAGATTTACATACACGCCCCAACACCAAAAATTTTTTATAAAAGCTTTTCTTGATCCAACTAGCCCCCTATCACACGTCCCGTTTAAAAAAAACTAATTTTTGACCACCAGCCCCCTATCTCATGACCGTTTATAAAACTATTTTTTGATCTCACCTAGCCCACAATTTACCTCACGTTGAAAAAAGCTATTCTTGATCTCACCTTGCCCCCATCACACGACTGTTGAAAAATTTTCTTGTTCAAAATACCCACTAACACTCGACATGTTTTAAAATGCCCATTCCCTGATCTCACCTACCCACTAAACACACGACAAAGTTTATAAAAAACTTTTCCTTTACTCAACTAGCCCACTATCACTCGACATGTTGATAAATGCTATTTTTTGAACTCACCTAGGCCCCCCCAAACACAAAACATTTATAAAAACTATTCTTGATCTCACCTAAGCCCCCCAAACATACGTCATGTTTTTAAAAACAAATTTTCGATCCACCTAGCTCACATTTTAACGACATGTTTATAAAAACTATTCTTGATCTCACCCAAACCCACTACTCAAGACATGTTGATAAAAGCTATTCTTGATCTCACCAGCCCACTAAACTCTGACACTTTTATAAAAGCTATTCTTGAAACTCACCTGGGCCCCCATATCCACGACACTTGAAAAAACCCATTTCCCTTTATCTTTACCTAGCCCCCATTTCACACACACTTGATAAAAGCTTTTTCTCGATCTCCCCCTAGCTCACATTCACCCCGACATGTTTATAAAAGCAAATTTTTGATCTCACCTAGCCCAATATCTTTACGACATTTGTAAAAGCTATTCTTTTAACTCACCCAAGCCCACATCTCCCTCAAATTGATAAAAACATTCTTGATCTCACCTAGCCCACATTCACACGAAAACGTTTTTAAAAAGCTAAACTTGATCCACCTACCCCCATTCACAAAGACATGTTTTATAAAAGCTATTCTTGATCTCACCTAGCCCACTATCTCAAAAGCATGTTTTAAAAGGGGAAGGACGACAAAAAGCACTTATATTTGTCATTAAACGTACAATTTTTAATGGCTGTCCCGCAAATTTTTTTCATTAAAAGGGATCGGTAAAAAGGGGTCTTTGGTGGTGGGAGCATATTTTTAAGGACCTGGGCCCGTCCCTCACGGGAAAACCAAGGGTTTAGGAAACCGTGCGGGGTCTTTAAAAGGAAAAGGGGGAAGAGAGAAAATCCGGGGTGGAAAACCTTTCAGCGCAACTCTTTTTCACTAACACACTAAAAGGGACTTTTTTCGTCCCCAGCTTTGGGTTTCGTTTGGGTTTTGGGTTTGGTTTTTGGTAGCTTTAACGTCGTTGCTGTATGTGGGGACCGGGGATTTTATTAGCTGGGATTTGAAAAACCCCCTTTGGGAAACATTTTCCTTTTTTTTAAATGACCCCACCTCGAAATGCGTGGTTTTTTAAACCCGAGCTTAACTACTGCTAAAATGGGCTTAAAAAGAAAGCTTGGAAAAAAGGGGTAATTATTTTGTTTACTCCTTGAGATTATAAAGTTTGCTAACTTTTAACACCCAAAGTTAATTACGAGTATTTTTTATTAATTTTTCTAAAATTCATTTAAACAATCTTTGGAATTATTTATCCTTCTAGTTTAATTTTATTTTTTTTAATATAAAAAAAGCCAATTCATTCTCATTTTATTTTTGTTTTCAACCAAAAATTTGGTAGTATTTTCCCTTTTAATTTTCATAAAAACAAGAAAAAATAGCCGTAAAAAAATTTTTTTGATTGTTAATTCTTGTTCACAGATTAAACTAAAGGTACAAGCACTGCATATCTAAAAATTTTTTACAATAATACCTGGGAAATACCACACTTTAGGACATATAACTAATATTTCAGCTCAAATGGTTTCTCAATTTTAAATTTTAAAAGAATATGTAAATTTAGATTTAAATTTGGTTTTTCAAATAACCCTCCCTTAAACCCTAAAGATTGCAAGCTTACCTGTAATGTTTACCTTTACATAGCTTACAACAGGGATTCCCCCAAAAAGGGTTCCACAAAAATGCAAAGGTTTTCTTTTGGGTTTAACGTCCGTAAATTTTGAACAGTGGTACAAATTTTAAAGAGCTCGGTATTCTAAGAAGATGAAGAAAAGAATTCCGGGAATAAAAATTAATGGTGGGGGTTTTAATTTAAAAAAAATTGACAAGCCCCAATTTTTAAAAAACTGGAGGCAGTAAGTAAAGAGTGAAAAGAAAAAAGGCAATAAATACTGTTTTTAAAAAATGTTTTTAAAAAGGGGAAAAGTGGATACTATAGTTTGTAGTTAATCCCCGGTCGAAAATTAATAAGTGTCAGCCCGGAAAGGGGTTCCCCCAAATTTTTAACCAATATTTTTTAAAGGGTTTCCTTTTCCCAACTAAATGGTTTGGAATCACTGGCCCTTTCAAGAAAATGGCCCCTAAAAAGTAATCCGGGAAGGAAATACTTTTTCCTTTTAGTATAAAAGAAGTGTAAAATTAATTTTTTTCGACTATAAGCATATAGTTTTTTTAAAAACTTGAAATGTTTAAAAAAAAACCAAATATTATTTTAAAAGTGGGAAACCCCCAAAAAATAAACTTTTAAACACGAAAAAAAACTTTTTTTTAAAACTTTAAGACAACGAGTTGAAGACACAAACAGAATGAAGGGCCTCAAAATATCGTTTAAGAAACGTTTACAAGTTGATCTTCCGTGGATGAAAGGGAAAAGCTTTCCCATATGCATTTGTTTTAATTCCCCAGTTGGTCATTCACTATATTTTATCTTCCCCCCTGGTTAAAGGGAAACAAAAAAAAGTTCTTTAAAATTTTAGAAATCACCATTAGTGGGGATCCTGGTTTCTAATGACCAGAACTCACCATTAGTGTGATCCTGGTTTCTAATGATCCCAAAAATCACCATTAAATGTGATCCTGGTTTTCCAAAAGACCCCCCTTGGGGTTTTATCCACAAAATTAAAAAAAACACAGTCCCCCCCTTTCCCAAAAAGGCCTCATTTAATATTTTTTACCACATCATAGACTTTTGGAAAATTCCCAAAATCAGGTTCCTCTAGTGTACTTTAGGATGACATAAAATCTTTAAAACTTCATTAAATATTTAAATATAACAAACCCTAAAATGGGTTTGGTTTTGAAACTTATTTTTTGGATTAATATCGTTCTGTGTAGGCGTCATAAATTTCTCACAAAAAGAAGATTTTTTTTGGAAAGTAAAATTTTTTACATAACACTTAATTTTTCCCTTTTGCCGCGGGGGCACTAGTGTCTTTGAAAATTTTTAGATTATTATAGGTAGCCATTTTTATTCTTTTTTTAGTTTGAAATATTTAGTTTTAAATATAAATTGTTTTGATTGTGTTACCAATAATTGTTTAATTTAAAAAAATTTGATATTTTTTTTTTAATATAAAATTTTTGGGGGTATTTTGTTTGAAGATATTATAAAAAAAATTTATTTTTTTTGGTTTATGAGTTATAATTTTAAAAATTTCGTTTCGTTTGGAAAAATTACCAGTATTCTAATCAAATATTGGGCTTTGTTTTTTTTATAATTTAAATTTTTAAAAACCAAAAATTCTCAATTCTTCTAAGTTGGTGGAAGAAAATCCCACAGAATTTTAGTTATTTGGGTAAGTAAACCTTTGTGCAAATTTTCGACAAATTAATTTTGAAAAAAAATTTTATAAAAATTTAATTTTTAGTCAGGATTCACAAGGGGGTTTTGACCCCCTTGCTAACCGTTTAGAGAAGCTCTTTAGTTATTTTTAAAATTTATAATAAGGTTTAAAAAGGTTTAATGATTTAATCGTTTTTTGTCAAAGTTACAAGAGTGTTTCACCTTTTTGTTAACCAGAGAGGACTTTTTAAAAGCCCCTTTTTTGTTTATATTTACGATTTTTTATTATTTTTGGGGGTTTTTTAAGTTTATGATTATATTTAAATTTTTTATTTTTATTGGTTTTCTTCCAGTCCTAATTTATAAAAATAAATAATTTATAATAAAACTTTTTGTTTCCAACGTATTTTTTTCCTTCAGGGACTACTTTTACCTTGAGTTTGGAAATAATCCTCAAATTTACGGGCCAACGCAGTTTGCAATATTTATTTTTTTCCCCAACACTATCATTATTTTGTGAGGCTATAAACTTTTTTTTTTTTCCCTTTTGTTATTTTAATTTTGAATAAATAATTCAATATTTATTAAACTTGCAAATGTCCTATTTTTTGTACGTTAAATTCCCTTTGTAGTTCCGCCCCCCTTTTTCCGGGTTTTTGTGGCCTTAGGGGTTAATTTGGGAGGGGAACGGTACACCCTCTACGTGAGTGCGAGATATTTTTAAAATGAACCTTTCTCATCTCTACACAAATATGTAATATTATTGTGAACATTTCCCCCCGCAGTACACCCGGCCCGGGAATGGGAGCCTACACCACGCGGGGGGATGATTTAATTAAAACAGTTTGATATGACATTTTTTTTTTTTTAATTTTTACTCAGAAATAAAAAAAATCCATCTAAACACCACACACATATTTATCAAAAAATCTACCCACTTTAACTCTCGGACGTGTCTGTTTACAATAAGGGTTAGGGATTCGATTCCTTGATGGCGGGAAAATAATATTGTGAAATACTCTTCCCTTCTTTATAGTGAAAATTTTAAAGGCCGGGCGAATATTGGTCTGTTTGGAAAAAACCCTTGTTTATATGTCATTGCTAAAACATCGTTAAAAAGTGCATTTCCCAAAAAATATATTAAAATTTTTATTGCGTTAAAAAAAATTAAATTTCTTGAGTTTTATTTTTTCCTATCTTAGTAAAAAAAAAATTATTGTTATCATTAAAAATATATAAATTGAGATCTTAAAGGGTTTGAAGTTACATGCCCCAAAGGACCTGGAAAAGTATTTTTCGCAAAGTTTTGTCTGCCTTTTGGGTCTTACTGTCTGTGATAAGCTAGAGCAAAAAAAAAAACTTTAACCGATTGTTATAAACTTTCATAAAGCCCCAAAAGTATTTTTAGAAGTTTTTGATCGCCCCCAAATATTAAAAGTATTATTTTATATAAAAATTATCAAATGATTTTTTTTAAAATCTTTTTTAAAGAATTTGATTAAAATTCAATCCGCGCATTTTTTAACATTGGGACGAGATAGACGTTCATTTTACGAAAAATGCCTTGGGCATGTATGTAAATCTTGCAGATTTTAGTTCATGAAACATCATGCAATTTTTGTTTTTTCTTCTTATTATAAATAGGATAACGCACTTTAAATAATACATTATTTGGAAATTGTCTTTATTTGGGTATTTTTAGCAAATAAAAATATTGAGCGTTGGGCTACATCACTCCTAGTCTAAAAAGGAAAGTTTCCCCCTTTACAATTAAACCGTTACCCGGGGACTTCCGATGTAAAAATGACATCCCCCCGTGGAGGCTCTTTCCCTGTCCTTGAATTAAAAATTAGATAATGTTCATTAGTGAATATGGGGTGTGAAACAGTGGAAAAAAAAACCTTACAAAGTCTAACTAACTAAACCTGATGCCGTTGGGGTATTTCCCCTTTCAGGAAAAAACACAGGGACCAGCCGGGGAATAAACCCTCTTAGACTGTAGCCGGGGTGAACTAACCATACACCAGGGGCCGGTTAATTAGCAAGTGAGGGTGGTAACAAATTTTTTATTCTTTACTCATGAAGATCCTTTCCAAAAATTTTTAAAATTTGACAGCAAACTGCAGTGTTCCCAACATAAAATACTGAAAAATATGTGAACTATCTTTATCTTTGTAAAGAAGGAGGCTTAAAGTGACCTCAACACTAGATTTAAATGTCAGTTAAAAATTGTAGAAAATTGCAATAGTTGGGGAAAAATAGAAATTTCTTTTTTTGGGATACACTGCAACATAATATTTCCTTTAAATTTTTTAATACCCCATACATGGGACTCAACCGGGAGCCTTGATTTAGCCCCCCAAATTTCTTACCATGAGCTATTGGGGGGTTGTTTTCACTGTGCCAGATCATTTTTCACCTGAGTGCAAATTAACGTTTTCATGTCCACTTGGGACACTTAAGACTTAAAAGACGCTATCTCCAGTAGACTGGACTCCCGAGGGTGGGGAGATTATTTTAAAATTCGGTCGTGTTTAATGAGGTGGTTTTTACAAAAAACCTGTTTCCACTCTTCCTCCACGCAAATGTGTGTACATTCATACAAAATTTTAATCTCTAAAATTATTATATAATTATAAAGGTGCTTCGCCCCCGAACGGTATGGGACCGGTTTAAAACAATTTTTTTTTTCTTTTCTTGGTAAAGATAGTCTTTTAAATTTTAAAATTGATATTAATCCCCTTAAAAAAAATGCAATAGAAATTTTAAAAATTAACAAAAAAGGTGAAAATTTTGAATATTTAATATTTTTCTGATGAATTTTTTCAAAATTTTCAATACTATTTTTTTTTAAACAATCTGACATGTCCTTAAGGTTTCCCCGTAGATATGGGGAAGTCCCCATTTAGATCTTTTCTTGGATAAAAAAAACTATCTTTAAAATTTTAAAAAATTTAATAAATACCAAACTGTTATCTAATTTTTCTTTTTACAAACAAACGTTTGACGATAAGATAATGTATTTTTAAAATGGAGGTCGGGTTTAAATTGGGAATGAAAAATGTGCATACATAGTAATCACCCAGATAATAAGAAGGGAGAAAACCAAATTGGGTGGGTGAGGAATGGCGGGGCTCTCAAAACTTACAAAACTAATAAAAAAAAACTGAAGGCTTAGTTAATGGAAAAGAACAATTAAAATAAGCATTGCTGACAAATCGGGGTGATTGTTAATGTTCCTTTTTACTTTCTCATTTAAATAGGTTTCTTTAACATGTAATATTTTTTTGGGGCTCCTTTTTAAAAAGGTGGTGATACTCTTTCCCTTTTAAACACCTCGGAGAGAAATATTGTATCGCAAAAAAAAAAAAATCGAACTCAAGTTTTTATAAATTATGCTTCATGACCCCTGAACCAAAATGAACAGTACGTTCACCGTACAGACCTCCCCTTTATCTAAATACATATTTACCAAAAAAACTCGTTAGATTTGTGAAACGAAATAATAGACCTTACATTTGTAAAACACTACACCGACACACTGAAATAATATACATTTTACTTACCTAGGGCCTTGGGAAAAGGAAACTTTTACAGAAACAAGAAAAAAGAAACACTTTGTCCACCAAAGAGTATGAGAAAATTCTTTTTAAAAGACATGAAATTAAAAAGTATATTATTTTTTTATTTGCACAAGCTCATTATTATTAGTTTTATAAAAGTGTATTCAAATAAAAGATGTTTATCTTTAAAAATATTACAATTTAAACAATGAAAATTATGTTGTATCTCAAATATTTTTGTAATAAATTATAAAAATTTGAAAAAATTTCCCTCAGTAAGTAAGGTAGCCTCAAATTCATTTTCACGAAAAAAAGATAGTTTTTATCTGTTTTTAAACAATGTCAAATTTAAAAAAGTAAAAAAAAATCATTAAAGAAAAATTCGAAAAAATCGAATTTTTTTTCCCTTTTTTTCCCCTTCAGAAAAACACCCTTTTAAATTTAAGTGTTTGAATCTAATTAAAAAAACCCCTTTTGGGGGAACCCTATAAAAACCAAATTAACAAGTTTTAGCCCAATCTGTAAGATTTTTCGGCTCATTCCCGAAGTGAAAGATAGACGGCACCCAAAAAACACTTTTTTTTTACGGGGGGGTTATGAAAGGGGACATTTAAAAAATCTCTATTGTTTTTTGACGATTTCAAAACTTTTTTATTTTTATAAAATCAAAGTTTTTGGGAAATTTAAATTTTTTTTTTATTCAAGTCTTCGAGAATGAAATTTGATTGTGATTCCTTTGGGGGACACAAATTTTCCCCTTCTAATTAAGGTTTTGTAAAATAGGTATGCATTCTTTTTTTGCTCTTTAGGAAATGTAAAGATTTTTTAAAAATTACAAATTTTTTAGAAAATTCTCTATTTTAAATTAAATATCAAATGCAGTGTACATACCCCCCACCATTTTTTTTTCCCAATTTTTTTTGCTACCTTTGATATTATTTGGTTTTACCCCCCTAGGCCATTGAACAGAGCTTAAATTTGTAAATCGAAAAGTTTGTTTGTATCCCAGTTTTGTTGCAAAACACATCCCTGGTTACTGTTTGTTTAAAATATTCAATTAATACTTATTTATTGATGCCATAATTTTTTTGGGTTATCCATCCTTTTTTTTTTTCGTTTTTTTGCCAATTATTTTTTTTACATGGTAAAAAAAATACCTCCCAATTTCCAAGTTAATAGAAAAATATCCCATTTAAGATAAAAAGTCGAAAATTATTCCCGGGTGCCCCCGAATTGCCATTTATTTTGATTTTTTTTTAAAAAAGCTGCAAAAATTTTTAAATCCCCATCATAAAAATATGTCAGGGGTCAACTCTCTGAAAATTTGTTTGTTTGTTGGAATTTTTTTTGTGAATTTATTTTGAGTTTTAAAACATGCAAAAAACATTAAATAAACAGATAAAAAAAAAAACAATCACCACCCCTAAGGGGCTCTCGAAAGCCAAAAAAATAGAAAAAACATAAAAAACAAAAACGAAAGTCAATGCCCCCCTGGGGGCTGATTCAAATTTGGTCAAGGTTCAGGGGGGGGAAAAATTAAAAAAAAAACCGTCCTTCCCCGGTTTTTGGTAAAAGGGGGCCCTAAAAATATATAACACATAGAGAAGGAACGACAGGTAGAAAAATTGAAGGATAGTGGGTGGCGTAGATAGGGCATACAAAAAATGAACGGGGGATGATTATGGTAAAATGAAATGAGATGGAGAACCGGGGGGAAAAAAAAGACGATGACGGAAAAAATAGACTGGGGGACCCCGGCCCTCTGGTAGAGGACCGGGTAGGACATCACAATTGCTCATTGACAGAACACTAAGCAGACATAATTACTACATTTTCCATGGAAGAAACCCGGGTTTAAAATTAAAAAGTTCAGAGAAAGTTTGTGAAAAAGTTTATGATTGTTTTTTAAGCCAGGGTTAATCAGGGTATTGCGAAACTGTATGTTGTATAAATAGGGTTTGATGCACAGACCGGACAACACACACCACGGGTTTGGTGGGGGGCGGGGGGTAGTAAACCCGACACACGCGCACACGGAGAGGCGAGCGCCAACCGGGGGATTTTCCCGGAGCACCGGTCCGCGTATATTATTTTTATTAAAGTTTGCGTGAATAAAACAATCTTCATTGGAATTGTTTCTGACACATACTTTTGACCATCATTTCATATATTCTTCGTAAAAAATGTGATCTCTTTTTTCAATTTTTTTTAAAACCCAAATTTTATCATTTCTCAAACTGAAAGAATCATTGGCTTATAAAATGCTTAATTCACGTAAAAAACTTTTCAATATTTTTTTGATAAAGTGTTTATTTTTAATGTTGATTTTGGATAGTTGCTATAACGCATTTTTTGATTGTTCTTCAAATGCTAGAACTATTTTCTGGAGTCTCCCGGTCACTCGGTAACAGAATAATAATGTACGGTTTTTCTCTAGGGTGTGAAAAAGTGGTCTCTTACCTTACTACGAAAAAAAAAATGTAGATTTATTCGAAAACAAGGTTTTTTGATATAAGATTTTTGTATGTCCAAAAAAAAGTAGATTTAAAATTTTGTATGTCCCCCTGTATGTCAGTGTATTTTTGCCCGGGACGTTTTGTTCAAAATGGGGGACTACCCCCCCTTGTCATTCGCATGGTTTTTTCTTTAAAACTAGTAGTTTTAAAAAACCTTTCTCAGTCGGTCCGGTATTGTTCAGTGTTTTAAAAGATATAAATAATTTAAAATATAATTGTTTTTTTTTTAAAAATTTTATTATTAATTTACTTTTTAAATTGAATTAATTTGGAAAAAATTTTCTAATGATTCTGTCCCAAAAAGGTAAGGGGGACTACATATGTCAATAAAATGTTTTTTATTGTTTTAAGAAAAATTAATTTAAAAAATAGTTTTTCCCCAAAAAATTTTAGAAAATATGACTTTTTCAAAAATTTGGGTTTGAATATCGATTTAAAGAGGGTATTACAGGGCCGGATTTTAAGGGGGGTGATCGGGTGATCACCCCGGCCCCCCGAGAAAGGAGCCCCCACAAAAACCCCCAAATAAAGAAAAAAAAACTATAGATTTCTATTGTAATGCTTTTTTGTTTTTTTAATCTAAAATTTTAAAGTTATTCCTGCAAAAAAAAGGTAAGCCAAAAACAAGTTAAATGTTGGTGCAGCTTTAAGTCCTACCGACACTTCAAGATTACTAGGAAAATCCCCCCATTGATCATTACATTTTGTGCGCTGCTCTAAAACATTGGGCTTCCCTTTCGACGTTTCGGCGGTTCATCAAAATTGTTTCCCCAAACTGGCTGGCAGTGCAGCGGTCTCAGCGGTGACTTTGATACAATTTTTTTTTTTACAACTTGTTGTTGTTGTGACAAATTTAGTCGGTTACTCTCGAGAAAATTATATTCAGATGTCTGTTGTGTTCGTGGTGGGCCGTTTTTTTTTGAATGAGGTAGTTGTAGAATAAGGGGTAGAAGGTCAATTATGAAGGGTTTTTATTGACATATGTGATTGAAGGGACCTTAAGAGTTTTGCAGACTGACACCAGCAAATACTGAGTGACTGCCTGGCCCCAAAATTTTTTGACGAGCACGTGATTAGTTATTATTATTTTCATTATCATCCCCACGTCTTATTAACCGTTCAGGTTTTACGCACTTAGCTAATGTGTCCCTGGGAGGGGATTAAAATGAAAAGGGGGGACCTAAGTTAACGTGGATCCAAACCAGGCGGGAGGCCCGGGATTCCAACAATCACAAGTTTGATTAATACCGTCTTGTCAGGGTGAAGGAAGGGTTTGGCAATCATATAAATCTGTGCCGGGACCGAGGATTGAACCCCCCGGGCCCCCGCACAGAAATTTTACACCTAAACCGCCAGGTCACTTTTAGCAAGAAGTTACAAACTGATCCCAGCTGTAGCCTTGTTACAAAAAAAATTGTAGAAGTTTATAACTCACCCAAACCAGCCCCCTTGATCATTCCGGCACAACAACCCATATACAAACCCCATCAATGTCAACTTGAACAGCTCGAGGTCCGAAGTTCGCTGCCAGCCGTGTTGGTTAACCGTGCCCAAAAAAAAAAGAGCACGTAGGCGTGAGCTCAGGCGCGTCAGCGGGCTATTCAAACTTTTACAAAGTGATTGTGTATGGGCTTAAATGGAAAGGACGAGTGGGGACTGTCGGAACCCCACCCCCCTCCCCTCCGTTGCTCTCCGCCCCCGGAACACATTTTTCCTTAGGATATAATACGGTTGGAGCCAGATGGATACGCATTACACTCTGGGGTTTCGAGTGAAGGCCTGACTATTAAGTAGCTCATATGTTTATCAAAATTCTCTTTGGCGCTAAAAATTTATTATTCTAAATTTTCTGTTCAGGACTTACTAATATTTTTTATATGATTTTTTTTATTATTTCTTTTAAAAGGTTTTCGGGCCCTTTAAGGTTATGGGATATTTGGATACCGGCGATCATCCCGTAGCGTGCTCTTTTATTGGGGGGTTTTTGGGAAGTCCTTTTGAGGGTTGTCTTTATCTTAAAAATTTTTGTTCCCCTTGTGAAAGTTTCATGACCTGCTTTGGGTATAGAGTGACGGAACAAAATTTTTTGTATTATTTCTGTTGTCAGATTATTTGATGCCAAAAAGGACTGGGATAGTTTATTATTTGGTGGCAAAATTTTCCCCTTTAAAGTTAGCTAAATGTGGGGCCGCGAGCCGGCATGAATAATATTTAATGTGGACATTTTGTTTGTTTTAAAAATTTATATAGTTTTAATATCGTTGTATCATTATTTTAATGTTAGTTAAAGAAGGGGTCTGCGCCGCCAATTAAATATTTCTCTGGTAGACATTCTACTTTTTATTAATATTCAAATATTTTTTATTGGGGTTTTAAAAGAGCTGTAATATAAATAATCAAAGGTCTCATCCCATGTTTAGGGTTTGTTGGGTTTTTTCAGATGACGCAAATTGGATCCATTCTCACCTTTATTTTTGCTAGGGCACAAAACCCCTTCTTTTGGGTTTTTAACCTTTGCTATGAGAGGTTAATTAATATTAAATTGGAGGCAATTCATAGGTATTATTTTGTTTTTTGATGACGTATTTCGGCGCTTTTTATTGTTGCCCCCCCTATTGTTTTTCTTTTACATTCCCCTTTTGGCCTTGGTGGGTTTCCTAAACCTGCCAGCCCCTTTTTACTTTTTACTTATCACGTCTAAAAGCTTTTTTTTATGTTCCACCCTTCATTGAGGGTTTCTTGATTGTTTTAAAAAAATTTTTAACTCTCTTTCTTACCCCGTTATTTTTGTAGGGTGATAAAGAGGTAGGTTACAAGTTTATTATGAAAAATATATTGTCAAAGACACTTGTGAATCCTGCTACTCGAAAACTCTTACAAAGTTTTTTTGCATGTTATAAAAAAAAAATATTTTGTAGTTTTGGATGAACAGTGGACCTAAATTTTACAAGACCCAAAATTTAGGAGCTATGCCTTTTTGGGCTTATAAAATTAGGGCCCGTGAAGTAGGTCTTGTAAAATTAGGTCTTATAAAAATTTTTGGGATTATGCCTTTAGGCCACGCCTGCTAACATTAAGGGTTTTTAAAGTAATATATGAGAAAAATTTTTAGGTCCATGCCTTTAGGCTAGTAAAAATTGGAGCTATAAAATTGTTTTTTATAAAGTTAGGTGTTTGGGGTTTTTTCTTTTTAAACATTTAGGTCTTTTGCCGTTTTGGGCTTGGCCGTTAGGTCTTGTGCGTTAGGTCTTGTGTTTAGGTCTTGGCCATTAGATCTTGTGCCGTTAGGGGCTTGTGCCATTAGGGCTTGGGTGGTCTTATAAGGGGAGGTTAACAAATTATAAAATTCCATCTATTACAAATAATTCAGTCCCATCATACCATAAAAACAACATTAAAAAAAATCCACATTCCAGGGTTTTAGAACCCAAAGACCCTTAAAATTGAGGGCTATAGAACCCGGGGTTTTTGGGTGAATCAGGGCCCGCATAAACTGCGTAAAGGGGGGGGGGGTACAGCTATTTTGATTTTACATAACGCTATAAGGTTAAATTAAAAATTTAAATTTTATTTTAATAAGAATTTAGTTTATTTTAAACCCATGCCACCATCTCTAAAATGTTTGAGGATTAGGGATGAGGATATGGAGCCAGGGGGTTTAAAAAAAAGGGGGTGGAAACCCCCGCGAACCTGCACTGGTTGGGAAGAGGGGGGCAGGATGAGGAGTTATTTATATGGGTTTAGTTACTTGGGCAACAGGGCGCCCCGGGGTTTACACTATCGGTAGATTTTTGGGATGCCGGAGTATTTATTCGGTTCCAGACATTTTAGGTAAATTACTGTTTTTGTGGTTTGGGGTGTTGGGGGCGTCGGGACGTGTGTTTTTGGAGGGGGGCAGAGCTAAGGGTAACTCATTTGAGGGGGTCTAGGGCTCGGGGGGAGGGGGGGCAAAAACATTAAAAAAAAAAGTAATATTTAAAAAGGATTTTGCAAACAAAAAATTGGTGTCGGGAGAGAAAGGTAAGCAAAGGGAAGAAATGTCATAACCCTTTGAGGAAACATGGGTAATTTACCGCTATGAGGTTAGGGTGTTTTGGGTTTGCTGTAGATGAGGTATTCAGAATATGTAAAGTGCACTGCTTATAAGGGGATAGAAGTGGGACTTTGATTTTTGGTAGTGGCCACTTGAATTTCCACATACTTGTAAGGTATAAGGGGGTCCTTTTGGGTTTTCATATAAAGTTGTAAGGTTTTTGGCGCCATTTTGAATTTTCCACATCCGTTGTAAGGCATAGGGGGGCCTTTTGGATTTTTATATAAAGTTGAAGGGTTTTAATTTGCTCTTGGGTTTTACATAAATTTTTTTAAGGTATTTTGGTGGCAATTTTGAATTTTATAAAGCGATTAATTAGGGTAGTTAATTAATCAAGCAATTAATAAGGAATAAAGGGGGCTTGGGGGTGGGGGAGTCTCAACGCCAGGGGGGGGATGCGTCGAGTTCCCCCAATTTTTTTTCAAAATTTTCCCCCAGAAGTATCTGAACTTCCTACTTTAAATAGAAAGAGCAATTAAAAGGAAGTATACCAGCATACCCAGAGAAAAAAGGATAAAAAATTCTTTCCGAAAAAGGGGTGATTTCCCCCGGGACTTGAACCCAAATCTTCGTCACCAGTAAACCCAAAAGATACTGATCCACGAAGCAATATAGACAAAACGACCCCGTCTGTTGGTGAAACCCTTTTCTTTTCCAAGATTACTCGCCTCAATCCCGTAGGGTCTAAGGCGCATTCTCGTGTTAAAACGGTGCAAAGGAAAGAGAATATTGGGTCAAAAACCGGTTTGGGCCCAAAATGAGGGGGGTGGTTTTTTTTAAAATTGTTTCCACTCTCCTTCCAAAAAATTCGGAGGGTTTCCCTCTAAAATCTTCCTTCCTCACCCCCAAACCCCATTAGAGAAAATTTTGCTATAATATGTGTAAACCTAAAAGGCAGAAAGACCTGATTAAAAAAACCATCGAGATTTTTAATGAATTTTTACTTAATGTAACCAAACTAAACAAGGGGCCTTGCAAAAAAATTTTTTTCCCCTTTAAATTTAAAACCCAAATGGGCCCCATGGTAATTTTTTATGGAAAAAACCAGTATAACCCATGGAGCATAATACATTATTTTTATTACATTAAAAAAATAGGAAAGAATAGTTTATATGTAAGTACGCGAATTTGGGGTGAATGCATGGACCTTTTTTTTCCCAAGCCCTAAAGTTTAGGAGCTATGCCTTTAGGTCTTATAAAATTAGTCCAGTAAATTTTAGGTTTTGTAAAATTAGGTCTTGTCCCTTTAGGTCCCTGCCTGCTTGAACTTTTTAAAGGGTTTTTTAAATTTAAAAATATAAAAAAATTATTTTGGGTCCATGCCTTTAGTCTAGTAAATTAGGGCTAAAAAATTAGGTGTTTATAAAGTTAGATCTTATAAAGTTGGTGTATGAATTAAAAAAATTTAGTTTTGGGAGTTGTGACTTTAATTTTTATAATTTTAGGTCCCCTCCGCAGTCGTAGTTTTGTCTCACCTTTTCTGCAAGGTGATTTTTATTCGTAAAGGCCCCCTTTTTGATTATAATAATGTAGGTATTACTTTGGGAAACTTAAAAACCTTTTTATTTTTTTATTTTTTAGCACTAGTATTAGTACTACCCTTCGGGTTATACAAGCTTTCTTGTTACTAACTGCTTAACTAATTGTAAGACCAAAAAAAAATTTTAATCAACGTATTATCAAAAAGAAATAGAAGTCATTTGTCACCCCAAATTTGGGAAGGGTTTTCCTGACCACACTGGACCAAAATAACAAAAGGGCCCCGGGCGCCTGTAAACTATAATTTTTCCGTTTGACTTTTTTTATCAAGTTTATATGTAGCCTACATCATTTTACTTTTCTAGAAAAAATTTGTGTGAAATTTAAAATGTTGCTTTAAATTTTATTTTCCTTGGAATGCTAGATGTAATTAAAATTTTATGTATGGGGGGTTTCCCAAAACTCTAATCCCAATTTTTAGGGTGGTTTACAAATAACTTATTTTAAAAATTCGTTTTCTAAACAAATTTGAACAATTTGGTACAAAAACTTTTTTTAAAAAATTTTAAAATTTGTTAAAAATTTTTTGAAAATTCTTTTAAAATGTGTACACAAAGAGAGTTTTTTGTCAACAAAGATTTTTTTGTTTTTATGGGGAGAATTTACGTAAGGGTAGATAATTAAAAACTTTTTTTTAGTATCTTCTAAATATAAATAAAAAACGAGAAAGTATATGCGATTGTTTTTGTACCATTTATTTTATTATACAACTTTTCTTAAAAACCTGATATAGTTCCTTTCAATTTTTAGCCCCTTTTTCTTGTCCATAAATTGAAAAGATTGGAAAATTAACCATTTTTTTTGGTGCGTGAGTGAAGGACATATGGGGGCAAGGGTCACCCATGGGTTGAGGGGTCTTTGGGGCTTTAGCTCCCCCAAAAAATTTAGGAATTAAAAAAATATGATTTAATTATTTTCACAAAAATAGTAATTCCTTCATACAACAAACAGTTTTATTTCAGTGTTAAGGAAAAATCAAAGATTAGACCTTGTGCTATAAATTGAAGACATTTAAAAGTGTGAAACCAAACATCGATAAGGGGCAGTCCTTGTTAGCACTTGTACTGTCAATGAATAAATTTAATTTTTGTGTAATTATATTTAATATTAAACTAATAATTTTGTGCAAAATTTACGGTTTTCAAAGGATAAAATTTATGTTGTTTGTAATTTTACGAAAATTTATTTAAATGAAATTGGATCGTGATCCCGTAATATTTTCTAGAAAGGGAACGATTCAATGTACAAAAGTTTTTAAGTGGGTACCGTAATTAAAAATTACTATTTAGAGCAATCATGAAAACAAAAATTTTTTTAAAATGGAGGGGGGAAAGGGCAGTTGATTTATATACCCCCCCCTCCCCCAACTGCAATTCCTGGGTGGAATAAAAATTAAACACAGACCTTTTAACCAATGGCACCACATGACAGAAAAAAGGCCGAGGACCGATTTTGGTAAAATGTTTTAAAAAAAAAAATTCCGGGGGGGTGGAGGACCCTAAACCACCACTTTTTAGGGGGTTCTCTTATTTTTTCTACTTTGGATAAAATTTCCAAAAAATTGCATATTTGGAATAATAATGGTCCCTTTATAAAATTATTATTTTAAAATCCCCCCCTCCCCAACTCAAATCCTGGGTGCACCCCGTCTGAGGTATTTAAAATATTTTGGAACGTAGGATCTATATTTTAATTCTAATACCTATTTATTAAAATTAATAAAACATATTTTTATGCCTCTCTTGAAATTTATATTTAATTTTTTTGGGTTCAAACATTTAAAGTATAAGAAACTTATTAAATTCATAGTATTCAAAATTGAAAACGGGACACCCTCGTTTAAACTGCCGTTAAAAAAAAGGTAATGGCTAACTCGAGCTGGTGATTGGATAAGATAGAAAGAAAAGTGTGCCTTAGAGCCGCCCACCGCCAAAAAAACGAAAAAGTAGAAGCGAAAAGTCCAGCCATAAACTTTATTTTTTTTCAAATTTTTTCACTTTCCAAATTTTTATTTTTCCCTTCTTGTGGGGCGGGGTTCAACGAAAATTTAAAGGGTTAGTGCGGTAAAGCTTTGGGAGGTTTTTTTTTTTGGTCCCGAAGTCATAAAAGCTTTGGGAATTTTAGTAGCAGGCCCCGCGGTTAGCGTTAAAATGGTTAATTGTGGCGGTTAGCAGAAAGACAAGCAAACGCTACTTGTAACGAACAATGGGAAAGAATGGTTTGGTTTTTATGGGGAAGAGCAAAGGGGAGCGAGGCTTTTCCTTTGGGGCTTTCCAAAAGGTGTGGAGACTTTCCTGAGGAAACTTTCCTCAAAACAGCAGTTCCCACCGGGTTGGTGTGAAGCACTTCCAGGGGGTTTGGGGGGGGGCATGAAACAAACAACCCCGAGAATATTTTTAAAACACTTTTTCCAAAATAATTTTAAAATAAAATTTCTTTTGCTATTGCGCCTCTTTGCAGTTGTAATAAATTTGGGGACCAACCAAAAACACTGTTTATTCGCGAGCTTGAATTGTTCCCCTTTAAATTCTCCTTTCCCCCCTCCCTAAAGTTTCCCAAAATTTTTTGACCAGAGGGGCCTTTGCACAAATAACAAAAAATGCTGGACCCCTCTACGTATTTTCAAATATTTGAACATTCAATAACGGGATTAAATTTTAAAAAGTTAACAACAAACGGGGAAAAATCACGTCCTGAGCACCCTTTGGAAAATGTGCTTTATTCAGATTTGAAAAATTGTCAACCTTTAAATTTCTGGGGTAAATTACAGCGTGAAAAAAAAACAAAGAATAAAAATAAAAAGGCCCCATGGAGCCTGAATGAGACGGGGCCCCAAGGGTCCCAAGCCCCCGTTTGAAAAACGTTGCCCCTAAGCAACATTCGGCCAGTGCAACACCGCCCGATCTTAAACTTTGATCTCATAAAAAACCTAAAATCTTTTCGACTTGAAGTGGAAAGTGTTTGGGGTGTTTCTGCAAACATCAAACAAAATTTCAAGAAAATTTATTAAAAACAAAAAATTTTTAAACCCTCACACTAAAATTTTTACAATTTTTCTTTTACCCCAATCCTGCCCCTGTTTTCATTGATTTTTTATAAAATAAGGGAAGTGACTAAAATCATTAAACTTTTTTTTATAAATATCCCCTTAAAGGGGGGCTGGGGGTTTGGGGGAATTGATTATTTTTTCAAGGGGACCGTAGTTTTTAAGATATCGTTTAGAATATAAATGTTTTTTTTTTTTTTTTAAAAAAAATATTTTTTTAAATGGCTTTTTGGATTTTCATTTGAAATAATAAAAATTTTCATTAACGTTTAAACCTTTTTTAAATTAAATCAAACAAGGCCCAAATTTTATAATAGCCTTAAAAAAAATAATATCCCAAAAAATGCTCATGTGCAAGTAAAAAAGCTTACCTTGATTATTCCAAATGTACAGCTTTTAAAATTGGGCCCCTAGTTAATCCCAAATTAAAGACGGGTACCTTTCCAGGATTAAAAGAAGGGTACCTAATTTCTGTTTGATCCTCTGGATGTAGAAACGTTTTTATATGGCCATTTTTAAAATTTTTTTTGTAATTTTGGATGTTTATGTTTAAAATTTTCTTGGTTTGCCCAATTTTTTTTTTAAGTATTTTTCATACATTTAGGGTTTTTTTTTTGTATAAACAGTACTTTTAGTGAAAAGGGTTAGAGTTGAATGTTTAATCTTGCTTAAAGATATCCCACGCCTGCTTAGATTAATATTCTCTTGATTTTTATTGCTATAAACTTAATATCAGTTTGGGTTATCCGAAAAAGCTCACTAAATAATTCAAGGGGCCCTTTTTTGGATGGTGGTTTTCATTTATACCAAGGGTTTTGGAAAAAAAAGTTTTTCTAGGAGGGGGGAAGTAAAAGGTTTGGGTTCTGCTAGAAATTTTTTACTATAACTCTACCCCTAAACATAAAAAGGGGTCCGTCAAAAACCCGGAGGGGGTCCAGAAAACCTCAAAACCCCCCTTCTACCCCTTAAATTTTACCCACCAAGATTTATTTGGGAGGGAAAAAAAAAGTCATTAACTATTTTTAAAACACATCCCATTTTCCCCTGCAGAATTTTTAAAATTTATTTGAAATTGATAAAAAAAAATAAAGATATTTTATGAAAATAAAATTTATTTCTTTTCGATGTAAACAGGGTGATTTTGGTTTTGAAATTTTTTTACATCGAATTATGATGAATATTTACGTTCTTTCACCCCCCAAAAAATAAAATAAAAATCGTATTTTTAAACCTTGCCGAAACCGAAAAAGTTAGATAATTTTACTCAACTTGATATTTTTAATTCTATTCTTAGAGATTTTTTTAAAATAAATTTTGACCCCCATTCTTTAAAATTAAATATTACTAAATCATAATACCCCCCCTTCCCCCGGGTTTAATTATTATTAAATATGGTTTTTGCATACAATAATTTTCTGTTTTTTCTACATGGGTTGAAATGGAACTCTTACCTTACTTGCGAAATTAGATCCCGGGTGTTCAAAAACCAGTTCTTGGAAGAATTTTGGGTCCAAAAAAATGAATCACTGGGGGAAAGTAGGGAATTAATAATATATTACAAACCCCTACCCATCACAAGACAAGTTAGAATATAAATTCAAGAAACGGCGGGAAGGGCATGCACCCGAATGGGGAATTAGAACCCTTTTTTCAGGTCTGGCTGGCAAACGAACCAATGGGAAAAACCATAGGAAGAACAAGACGAGAAAAGGGAGGATAACATTATAATTGACCCCGAAGAAAAATGGGGTAATAGGGGGGACTGTAATAACTAGCTCAAGAGGGGGATAGGGTTTTGTTGAGTGACTGGATATAAAAGCTAAATGGGGTAGGTTTGTTAGGTGGACTGGATATAACACTCAAAGATAGGGGGAAAGGTGGGGTATTTATAAACGTGGTAATGAAACTTTAAGTTCCAGTGATGGGGTAAGCGTACGCCTAAATATGATTTTTCACGAATTTATTAAAAAGGTTTAAAAAAAATCCCAATAAATTTTAGAAGGAATTGGTATATTTTCTATTTCTCCTTTTTTTTTATCGCACGATCCTTTCGCTCCACACATCAATTGAGCCAACGATGTTTGGCCCGTTCCGTTCTCGTGGCGGGTCATTGAATTACCCCCCCTTTAAAGGGTCTCTCCTTGTTACCAGGGTTTGGTCTCACCGCTGACCAGAAAGATCAATACAAACCCCGACTACATCCCTCTGGGGGTCTGGGGTATGGGAACACTTTCTTGTTGAACTCCAACAACAACGGTCGTTTCTCTAGGATCGTCCACACGCTCTCCGTGTGATTGTTTATATTGTGCACTCACTCCGTGTCCTTACTCACGTGACATCGTCACATGAAATGGTAAACCAGTCCCGTGGTGTAGAGGCCAGTGCACCTGTTACGAGCCTAGGGTCCGGGCTCGATTCACGGCTGGAATATTGGGTATTTATTTTCCGAAAGGGGAACCACCCCAACGTTCACTAGGGTAAATAAATTAGTCTTAATTTAGTTTCAAGTGTTTCCACTGGTTTAACATACCTCATAGTCACTGTCGCCCTCATATTCACTGTCACCCTCATAGTCACTGTCACCCTCATATTCACCATCCCCATCACCTCATCTGATCGAGACATGGAAAGGATGTGAGATTAGTACATTTGTCGGTACTTTAGTACTGACTAGTCTTTCCACTGCTGGGCCGCAATTGATTGTACCCCAGATGCTCAATGTTTTATACCATTATCAATGGAAAAATATAATATTTTGTACAATTATTTATTTATTTGAGCGCTTAACGTGCACTTTCTGAACCCACTGATTAAGTCAGCACACGAGAATTTCTATGAGTGAGAGAGAAAGGACCTGTCAATTCCACCGGAAAAGGTATTTTCACATAACCTTCCAGGTTTTTTTTACCTGCCACAATCGACATGGGAGCGACGGCTTTTCTTCCCGTCAGAAGAAAGTTGTGCTACGGATTTTTATCGCTAAAGAATAATCCGTCAACCCAGGATGGGTTTTGAACCTCCAAACATCGACTCCTGAGGCGATAACTCTAACCCCAAGACCACCGAGGTTTAGTCTTTAGGCTCATACGTTTAATGTACCAATTACACAAATGTGTTAGGGATGAGGAATGTTGAGCTTTATGAAGTGTTACACCATTTGCTTGGAGGAAGAGTGGAAAACCATCTAGGAAAAAAGTCTCTTCGGAACACTTGATTGGGATTTGAACCCCAATCTCCCCGTCATCGACAGTCTAGTCTATTGCGAGCGTGACGTCTTAGAATTAGACCATATTGTTACAGAAGCGATTTTTCTACAAATTTGATAGATACAATTATTTTTTTAATAATTTTATTTTTTGCTAATCTTTTTTTGTTAAAATGATGATAGGCTGAAAAATTGAATTTTAATCAATTTTAAATGTAAAATTTTAAATTAAAAACGATTTAAAAAATTCCC
>JBCFYV010009921.1:0-32391 GCA_039000515.1 Timema cristinae
AAAATTAAATCCGTAAAGGATCAGGAAATAAATAAAGTCAACAATAATAAAAGAAAATTTAAAAATTAGAAAAAAAACTAAGACATTGAAAAATAAAAATTTTTTTTAACAATAAATAAACACTTTGATTAGTGACAATTAAATTTCAATTTTCTTAAGCAATAAACTTAGATCATTTTTTTCAAAAAATTAAAATTTGCTTAAAAAATTATATTTTCATGTTTGATTATATAACTTCAACTTCTTTGTAAAAGAACTCCTTTAAACTTAGAGAAGAGATCACCATTTCAAATATTATCATTCAAGAACAACGCTATCCAGGATTTCCAAAATATTGTAATTTGTAAACTTTATACGGGTGTCAAAAAATATCATTTTTTTTTTTTTTTTAGCAAAGCACCAAAAGTATACGACATCCTATTTTCAATACATTTTGGAGGGTTATTGAATGTTACTGACTTCCCCTAAAGAAATTGAGAGCATTGAAAAAAATACGCCAATTTTTTATAAACGATTTAATTTTATTTGAACTTTATAATAATTACGTGGCTTAAAAACTTTTTCTAAAAGGAAAGGGGCCCATTGCATGACGCAGACAGTGACGTTGGTTGAGTAAATATGAAAATTTTAAAGGGTTTTTTAAAAATAATAACCCCCCTGTTCGGGAAAACGAATAAAATTTTAAAAGCAAATTTTGGGGCAGTTTCCCGGGTTTCCCGGGACCTTCTACCCCCACCGATAATAATAATATATTTTTTTAAAATTTTTAAAACACCTTCTTCTGATGTACATTTTGAAGGGGTTATATACTCGGCGGGGTGAAATAATCGACAGTGGGCATAGCATGGCTCAGTGACGGCTCACTAGCCTGACTGGACTGTCTGTCACTCCACCCAATACAACGGTCGTGTTATCTTACATCCCCGTCTCGAATTGTTAAAAGACATTATCAGTTTTAAAAGATCAAAATAATAGTATTTAAAATAAAACACATCAACCTAATAATTTTGTATTATTTAAAGGGTTTTAAAAATCTCCCAAAAACGGGGAATTACACTAAATAATTTTAAAAAGTTAAAGGGGGCACAACCAGAGCAGAACATTGTTTTAAAAGTACCCACCGAGGGGGGATTAAATTTAATAGTTCACAATTGCGCTCATCATGGGTATAATTACCAATTAATCATGAAGGTACCCTACCGCTTTAAATTAGTGCTCGATCACGGGGCAATTATCAGCTAAATTTAAATTTAATATTTTTATAAATGACGCCCCAAAAGGGGCGAGTAATCTCATAAAAACTATAGTTTATTGCCATTTTAATACAATCTTTTTAATGTTGTAAAATTGATTGTTTACTTGCCCTTCCCCTTTTTCCCCCTAAGGGGGGGTGCATATGTAGTACATGTTTATATATTACTGTTTAATATATCTATACTGTAGCCCCTTTTTTCGTCCTCCAGGACTAAGGCAGGCATACAAAATTAAACAACATAAAATAATGGGGGTTGGGGGGTATGCATATTGAGCAGATATGACACCCAAAAATATATATTATTATATAATATATAAACTCATGTTTTCACCGAACCCACCGGGCATTATTGTGCTACCAACAATAAAAAATTATTAAAGAAGATTTCAGGAAGGTGAGAATATTTAGTTAAATAAGAGTAGAAGTCAACATGTCAGAGTTAAATAGATAGGTTCAACTTTCCTTGTAAAAGGAATCTGAATGCATAACCTAATATTCATTATAAATACGTAATCATATCTTTCATTAACAAAGATTCTTAATAATTAGTAAAGGTCTAAGGACTCTGAACATTAATAATGTCTGACCAGTTTTGTCACCCATTATGCTGATATGAAAACTATGATTAGTGTATAAGAAAGTAAGGTGCAAAGTTATCTTGGTGATAAATCTATCACAGACAACCTACAAACAGGCGTGTAATGTGTGCAGATATATTTGTAACAGCATACCTACCTACCTACCTACCTACCAACCTACCTACCTACCTGCCTACTTACCTACCTACCTGCCTGCCTGCCTACCCGCCCACCTGCCTGCCCGCCCGCCCTAACCTACCCTCCCCTAACCTAACCTACCCTCCCCTAACCCAACCTAACCTGCCCTAACCCAACCTAACCTTACCCCTACCTTACCTTACCCCTACCTTACCTTACCTTACCCCTACCTTACCTTACCTTACCCCTACCTTACCTTACCCCTCCCCCTACCCTCCCCCTACACTAACCCTAACCTACCCCTACCCTAACCCTACCACCTACCCTACCTAACCTACCCTAAACTACCTAACCTACCCAAACTAACCTACCCTACCTACCTAACCTACCCTACACTACCTAACCTACCACACACACAGTCAACACAGACTCCTCGTCAAGACCCGTGTTCGTTTCCTTTAGACGGTAGATCACTTGACCGCAGGCTGTCTCTCTAATTAGAACAGGTTACAAAAAATCTTTGTTCCCACTTCATCCCCCCGTTTACAAGTTACACAACTTTAAAGAGCCCCGGGGGGGGTAATCATAAATGGAAAACTCGCCCCCCGCAGCCATATACCGAAATAAAAAAGGAACAATTCAAAATTCAAAAGGCGAAAACACTTTGCCTTGCCCGGGTTGTTTCGCCAAGGCTATTGTATGTTAAAAAGAACCGGGATGCTGGACTGAACACCTTTAGAAAAACAAATGGGCCGAAATTTTAAAAAAACTCAAAGCAGGGGAACTATGCCGTGGGGCCGTGTAATCTTTTGAAAGGTGGTGACTCACCGAACTAAACAATTTCAAACATACCTACCGAATAAAAAATTTAAACGTGTTCGGGAACGTCGGGGAGATAGGTCCTATTGAGGGGCTTAATCCCCCCCGAACATTCCTTTAAAAGGGGTACCTTATTTTTTTTTCACGACGACAAGCAAAACAATTTTGATTCATAACATCCTACAGCCCCTTTAAGTGCTCGTACTTTTTGCCCCGAGGCCGTGGGCCATTTATAATAAGAACAACCAAATCAATCCGCTGCAAAGGTCTACGCAAAACCGGGGTTGACGGAGACTGACTGTGACCTGTAAAATTGCGGGCGTCGGGGTTTCAAACCAGTCATGTTTTGAAACCATAAACTCCCGGTTTTGCAGAGGTCACATGTCGGTCTTTGACGTCAAAAAAGGTTTTCGAGTATGTGGGCAAATTTTTTATTTTTGGAAAAGCAGGATTTTTACAAGGTTTATGAACTTTTTTAGAGTATGGGGGAGACCCATCGCCCTTTTGGCATTTCTATTTTATAAGAAAGCCCCCCGCCAAGCCGTCCTGAAAAGATAAAATTTTATTTTGTATTTTACGAATTTGAATGCGAACAAGAAACCCTCTTCAAGGTGCGGGAACACTACCTGCACGAAAACCCAACTTTTTTTCGTTTTTAGACGTGTTGCAAAGCTTTCCTTCATAAATGCCAAAAGACAATCATTCACCGACCCCGGGGGGGATAGGGCTCGCAATTCAGGTATGCAACAAGGCCCAATTTTCGGTTTTATAGGCAAATTAAACACAAAAAATTTAAAAACAAAACCCCCCTAGCCCATAAACAAAATCCTATGATGGGAATTTCATTTTTTAAAAATATGAAAAAGGGGAAAAAAGGACTCCAGACTAATCATAAAAGGGGGGAAAATCATTTCCCTATTTACGGCCCGCCCATTTTATTGACTCGCTGAACTTTCCCCCATGCCGTTGTCCAAGATCCCAAAAGTTCCCGGGGTTTGGGACGAGTCTTTGGGCCAAGGGACTTTCCCCCCCATTTTTTTCAACAAAAAAAAAAACGGGGGGGTATAGGGGGTCCCTTGCCCCCAAAAGGGAAACTACGGCTCGGCGAGATGTTTTCGGGGGAAGGACGCTTTGAAAAGGGGTATGACGCTTTGGGTCAAAGAAAAATACGTTTTTTGATTTAACCGCGAGCTAGAACTGTATTGCTAAAAAAAAAGTAAGACCGCGGAAGGCCTGCCTAAAGTTTCGAACATGTCGGGGGAGAAAAAAAAGGTGGATCCTTCAGAGAGGCATTACATCGCGGAGCGGCCATGTTTGGGTTTTCCGCCCCAACCCTCTTTAAGGGGAATACCGGGCGGGATTGTCCCTAAAGGGGGCTCCGGGGCGCGGACCAACAGTCGCCCGTCCAGTACAATGGGTCGCAGGAGGCCCATCAACGCGGTGTCTCTACCTTCAGGGGTAACGGCCGGGGAATACGTGTTAGGGCGACGTGTAGACGGGTTTGTTTAAAACTGGAATACCCCCACCGTCTTCCAGTTCTGGGGGGTTTTTGGCACGGGTGTTCGCTCTGTTATCCGGGCAGGGCAACCCCTATCAAAAACAGCCGCCCGAGACCAAAAAGACGCGCTATGAGCAACCCTGGCCCGCGTGGGAAAAATTTAATACCCGGGTACGCGGTCGTAAGATGTGGGTGTACTTTAACGCGATAAACCACGCAAGGACTTGCAACGATTTGTCTTCGGCACGAGATAAACAGGGCGATTATAATCATGGGTAATTATTCAAAATTTGACGTATGAGAGTATTAAGTGACGTTTCAAGAGTATGTCGGGTATAGACCCGCTCGAGCCATCAACTGTAATAATCCGAAAAGGCTAGGTCTAACAAAAAATATTGGTACCTAGTGACCACCGTAAATTTTGACGCCCACAGGTTTAAGACGTCTTCAAATTTAATGAAAAATTAAATTTTTTGTTGACAAAAAACCTCATTTTTCCCCAGGGTTTTTTATTTGGAAAACCTTATTTTAGACATTGACGTCACGGGATTATGACTTTTTCAAATTTTTTAATTTAAATTATTATTTTATGTGACAAACCCTCTATTTTTTTACGTTTTTAAAATTTAATGAATTTTATTAAAAACCATCCCTTGCCATGTTTTTTTTTTTTTTGGGATAAACCTAAAAAGGGAAGAACCTGTTTTTTAGACTTGACGTCACGGTTTATAAACTTTTTAAAATTTTATTGAATTATTATTATTAAGCATAAACCATCGTCATGTTTTATTGGATATAGCATAAAAAAAAAAAAAACCTGAAATTTATAAAAAAAAAGTTGTATGGCCTTTTATACAAATATAAAATTTAAATAGAGGGAAATATTACAAAATGAAAAAATAATACAATTTTTTTCACATTTAATTTATTATAAAAAAATAATATACATTTTTCACATTTTTTTATTGTTATCCATAAAAATCAAAGATCGTCATAAGTATAGATAAAAAAAATATGGATGGGTTCGGAGGGGTCTACAAACGATTTTGGAGGCGAGTTTGCCCTATAAACATCGATACTTTTGGGGGTGATTTAGATACTTTACAGGGCGTGTGATATTTTTTTTCAAGATTGACAGAGTTTTTAAATCGCCCCGTAACAGGTAAGCTGAATTTTTTTTATCACTCAACACAATTTCCACACCCGAAAAGTTTTTCACCACAATGAAAAAGTCCCCATGCGGACTCAAAGTTTACACACGTCTGCACACAGCCCCGGGCCCAAAACGGCTTTTTTTACAAAAAGTTCCATTGCAAAACGGGATTTTTTAACGATTAGAATTTGAGAAAACATCACGTGAGCAAAAAAATTGGGTCAGGGAAGGGGCCCACCGCCACGTTTTGTTCTGTTGTCGTTTGGGGTAGAAAGTCTTGGTTACACGAGGGTATTCATCCTGCACCATATTACAGCTGCACGTCACCTTTTTTCATCGCTGTCTGCGTCTAGACTAGACCTGAAAATCAACATCGCACAATTAAAGCTATATCGTGGCGTCGTCGCTCCTCGGGAGGGACAAAATTTATACAATTTCTGGGGGCGCGGAAATCTACGAAGTGCCAAGGCTTGCATTTTTTAACCCCCAGGCGGGGATGTCGGACAAGGGCGGTACACCCCCAAAAAATTAGATTTGATCAAACTACAAGGGGGGGCTTTTTTAAGTCCTCGCGTAGTGGGAACTTTCCAGCCTGTGAGAGGGGAAAAAAAAAACCTTTTTTTGTTTATTATATCAAAAGGCACGAAGGCTCTATCAAAATTTTGTTTAAAATTTGGGAACCAATTCGGAGTAGCACGTGCGGTGGTTTTATTGAATGATAGCACGGGGATTGTCTCTGTAAATGAAAACTAGGGCTAGTTCGGTGACCACCCACCATTTAAGAGTTTACAAAAAATGAAAAAAAAAGAGGCCGACATGTGTCATCTGTCAGAAAAAAGAAAAACAAATTTTTTAAATGAAATTCATTATAACTTTTATATCTAACGGGAACACACTTTGGGGGCCCCACTCTATTACACCTTGGACACCCAAAAGCGACGTTTAAACGGGACGGCCATCGGTCGTTCTCTTCACATTTTGACGGTTGAGAACAGGTTTTTGAATCTCCTCACCCCAAACCGGCGTCCTGGAACGGCAAAGAGACCAGCAATAGTGGCCGCACACACCGAACGAAAAGGCTTGGAGCGTTTTTTTTTTGTTGTACCTCCATCGTGTCGAGTTTTTTAATTCTGAGTCTAGTAAATCGGTAGGCTCGTTTTTCTGGCATATGATAAAAAGACTCCCCAAATTTTTGAAAAATATAAAACCCACCCAATGGACCCTTTTTAGTGTGAGGGCTAGATTGACCACAAATAAGGGGACGTGAAATTTTGAGGTAATTTGCCAAGGAAAGCCCCCTTTATGATTAAAATTTTTTCCCCCCGCACAGTTTCTTTTGGGGAAAGAAATTCAGGGTTTTAATAATTTTTTTTCACCTCCCGTTTGAATCTATCGACACCGTCCCCCCTCGACCAGGGAAAACAAACAGGTTAAGGGGTTTAAAGGGTCTTTCTTGAACTGAACTCAAACTCACGTTCCCCCTTCGAAGGCTGGGGTGCGAGTCCTGTCCTGCACTGTCGGGAGCAAGTCGAAGGCCAACATAAATAACCTTTATTGAACATGTCTCGCGTGATTAAATGTCCGTTGTTTTGAGGGTGTACCCAATCCCGAAAAAAAATGGTCAAGGGAGGGGGACTGGACGTTTCAAAATTTTTTAAAAATTGGGCAAATTTTTTTGATTCCATTTACATAAGGACAAACGATAAATTTTTCTATGAATGATTGAAACGATTCGTGTAAAAAACTGCCCCCAAAACGCATCGTTTGACCCATTGTGAATAAAAAAATTTTAGGGATAACCCCTTGAATAACATTGTTTAAAACCAAGACTTGGACCCTTTTGGGGTACGGTCCAGACTTGACGTCCCCCGATTGAGGGGTATTTGGGGGGGCTTTCGAAAAGTTTTTTCTATAGTGGTGAAATAGTAGGCACATTCCACGTGTTTCAAAAAAGAGGTGGCGCCGAAAATTTTAAAAACCGCCGTCGGAAATTTAAATTGCCCCGCTCTGGAGCAATAAAACCTCTTTTTTGCAAAATTAAATTTTTAACGCGAAACGATACATTTTTAAATAGCAAATTGAAATTTTAAATATGCGGCGTGTAAAACTCCCACCAAGTCGCCCGGGATTTTTAACAATCTAATCTGTGGCGAAGTTTTTGTTCCTAGGAGCAGCATTAAAACCGTAGGGGCGGGGGTATCCAAAAACCACATCCCATTCACTAGTGGTGTCGGGGGCGTCTCTACCGTAATTATTAAAGTCTCTAAAAAGCTGTAGGCATAGTTGTCGGTCGAGTTGTAAAGGTTTTCTTGAGAGAGATATTAAATTTGATGAATAAGAATTTAACAAGTTTTTGACGCATCCTTTTTTATTGTCGGCTCGACCGGTGCCCCCTCGCCCCTCTTTTCCCCATTGAATAACGAAGATAAATTTTAAAAATCAAAAAAGGTCAGAAAGTACTCGCCGTCCCCGGGGGAAAAAAAAAAAAAAAAACTCTAACTACGCTTTGCCCCCAGGAAGTAGGGGTTTGTATTCGACCACTTTATTTTTTTTTTAATTTCCTTTTTGAATGCTTTTTCGTCAAAAGATCTAGTTCTTTTTTTGAACACTCCATAATTAATCGAAAAATTTTTTTTTTAGCTCTCTTTTTTTCCCTTGCTCCTGGGGCCCCCCCACCTTCGAATAAGTCGTTTACGCTTTTTTTACCCTTTTTTTAAGCCAATCCCTCGCACCTGTGTACGCCTTTTTAAACAAACACCGACTTTTTGACCAGTTCGCCTGTCGCTAGTGGGGCCAGAATGTGCAACCTGTTTTGTAACGCTTTTTTTTTTCCCACCGCTTTCCCCCCCCTCAAAAACAACGTTTTGACAAATCAAAATAACCCCCAAAAAACGATCCGAGGCCAGGGCCCCTCTGCATTTTATAATGGCTGATAACGGGCCCGATGTTTTCTCTCTCTCCCTCCATTTTTAAACAAGTCAAATTACTACCCCCCCGTATCTTTTTTATCTAGTTTTTTTTCCCTTCTAAATGTAAACCGCAACTGGGGAGGGGACCCGATTTAAAATTCACTCGTTCGCCAAATTTTGTTATAACCCATCTTATAGAGTAAAAATTACATTTCCGAGGGGAAAATAGAAATAGGAAAGAAACGTGATGTGGGTGGGGGAGGGAACTGATATTCTAACCATCACAACAGCGCTAGAAACTGTGGTCCTACAAGTTGTGTACACAAAACGGGGCTCCTTTCGGTTGAACTAGACCGGGGCATTTTACGATTAGGTCGCAAAAAGACCCATTAATATCCTCGCTAAAATTAAATCCCTAATTTTTGAAATAACCGCATTAAGTGACTCAATGGGGGGAGTCGTTTCGAAGGGTTGTAATTAAGTCTCCGATACCCAATAAAGACAACAAAATTTCATTTAAAATTTTTTCTTTTCGCCACCGTAAATAAATTGTTTTTTTGAATGGGATTAGGGTGATTTGTGGGGCGTCCATGCCCCCTTTTTGTTTTTTAATCTCATCAACATTGTTTGATTGCGAAAAATTACCATTGAAATTCAGTTTTTAAAAAACCTCTGATCGCCTTTACACTTATCGAGCTCTTTTTATTATAAATCCCTTTAAAAGGGAGGTAAAAATCTTGGGAGGAAACAAAACACGCCCATTTTTTTGGGTCGCCACGACGTTGCCGTCAATTTTTTTATCTTTGATAAAAGTTATCTTCAGAGTTTCAAAACCCACGGGATAGAAAGGGCTAGCCCCCCCTCCCCCCGGGTCGTGTTCTAGCCGTAGGCGTGCCAATTTTTTGTAGTTTTGAAAGAGAGTGTATTTTTCCGTAATATTTTGGCGCTTAAAAATCCGACAGCAGCCTACATAAAACTGACTCATATTTGTTTTAATTTTTAGACGCAGGTACCCATGTTAAAGAACTGCGTATCCTTTCCACTTGACTAGATGATGTTGAATATTTTAATCCCTTACTCTGTACATTTTACTATTTGAAAAATCTTTTGGACACGCACGCGAACATTTCGTATTAAAAAATTCCCCTCAATAGTCCCCCGCGGAGACCCTGAGCGAAAAACCCGGTTGGGGAAAAGTCAGGAAATACTTTAACAAAGCAAATATTTCTCGTTAAAATTAGCCTCGTATCCTTTTCAAAAAAATCATTTTTTTTTTTTTATTTTACGCCAAAAAGATCGCCTACCTTGAAAATTTTTTCCCTATTTTAATTTTACCCACCGATTTCTAAGCGCAATAGTATTATTAAGACGGTAGGCTTGACTAAAGCTGGACCCATTTTTAAGTCGAATAAACCCCCAGCTTTAAATTTTTTGAACTAGCTTGCCCAGCACTCACGTAGTTTGATTTTGAATGCGGTGATTATTTCCACTTTTTAGTTTTTCAGGGGCATTGAAATTTTTCCACGACGCCCCTTTTATCGGATTATGCAAATGTAGAAATAACGCCCGCTTGTTTAAAAAAAGGTTCAAATTTTTAAGAATTTAAAATTCCCTACTTTTTTTTCCTACTGAATAGAAAGGGCCGGGGCGCCTCCTTAAAAAACTTTTTTTTATACCCCGCGTGATGTCGGCGCCCAATTTTTTTTTAAGCGGTATGGCCCACGCGAAATTTAAAATTCATAAATAATTTTTAGAAATTTTTGACCCCGGGTTGTCCTTTTTTTTACGCTCTCAACTACTAGACATCTCCCACACATCTCGATATTGGCACTATTTTGGGGTTACGGGGAACCTTTTTTAAACAAACGGTGACGGGGGTAGCGTCCCCCCCGGGTTAACCATTCTCTACTTTTTTTTTATCCGAACGACTATCTTTTAATTTGGGGCGGCGCTGGGGAAAAGGCCAAGGGCCCGGGGAGTTTAAAATAAATTTTTTTTAACGGGGATTTTCTCTGAGGTGTTCCAACGGGGGCTGCGAAAAAAAATTTCGAAATGACTTTTAAAATTCAAACCTCTAGGGACGTTTTTTTTCGCGTTAGATAAAATTTTGTCGATGAGCGCTCGGGGAAATTTAGTATGTTTTATATTTTTTAAATCATCTCTGAAAAATTATTCTTTTATTTACGTTTTTTTTTGGGGTTAACAACCCCAAATCCTTGCGTGCCTTTATAGTGGGTGTTACCCAGGTTAATCTTATCGCTACTTGAAACTCGAATTCCCTTTTTTAAAATATCCCCCCCTTTCAATTTCCCAAAATAAGGGTCATAACACTCTCCGTGACGAAAGGGTATAAAAAATTTTCTGCTATGCGCCGAACGGGCGGGAAACCTTTTTTAAAATTTCATCAATCTAAAACTGGGCAAAAAATACGACACCTTCCACCCACCCCCCCTCCTTCCTGGCGATAACAACACTAATGGGACTGCTTTGATAGGGGCCTCGTCAAAAAATAATCGAGGGGGAACCGGTTGTCTCCTGGGTCTTTTTCTTTTTACTTTTCGCGTGCAAGGTCGACCGTCTACTTTTAAATACTGGGGGGCCCAGGGTGGGTATTTTATTTGGTTGTTTCGCTCTCCCCTTTTGTTAAATAACGCGTTGTTTCTTTCTAAAACAGCCAACTTTGGTAATCGTAAATTTTTTTTTCTAGATTTCAAAATTTTATTTTTCAGTCAAAGTGGGGTGGGGCGGTGTCTTTTTTTTCGCAAAAAAGTTTGGGGTGGTACGAAACTCTTTTTAAATTTTGACATATTATTTAACTAATGCCCCGAAAAAACGGAAAAAATAGCCGTAAATACGCTTAGGAACCCGCCCGTTTGAACACTAATTTTTTTTTCCCCTTCACGAAATACTGCCTAGCCAATTTCCGCATACAGTTTTTATTTTTATAATTTCCGCTTACTTTTTTACAAATTTTTAATTTTATTGTTTAATTTTTAAAAAGAACATTCGCCGGGGGTTTTATAACACCCGGGGTTGACGACTTTAAAAAAATAGTTTTGCGAAATTTTGGGACTGCGTTTTCAACACCGACGAAATTTTCTTTTTTTCTTGGCTATTTTCATCTATATCTACGGGACAAACATTTGCAAACAGTGTAAAATATGTCCGTTTTGAAGCGCAAGCTTCGCCCGCTTTTTCGACCAGATAAAGATTTTCTTTCCTATAGATTTTTTGTATTTCGGGGATTATCCGGATAAATTTGCTAGCTAGATATTTTTTATCTGTTTGATCACGCGGGTTTTTAAACACAACAAGGGTTTTAACGTTGACGAGATGTCACGAGACTTACTCCCTGATGGAAAAGATTTGTGTGATCAGAAAAACCCGATGGGTTTTTCTATATGACACCCTTTGAAAAGTTCACCCCACTTTGTTAGAAAAACCTCTTTCATTAAATCGTCCAGCCACGAGTTGAGTACCGGCCTTAAAATCGAAATGTCCATACACCTTAGTGTATGTGAGGGTTTTGAATTGGGGGAATAAATTTCCTCGCTGAAACACCAAAATTCTATCAAATTTATCCACACTGCACCCTGTTTTAAATTTAACAGAAAATTCCTACAAAAGTAGTTTTCCCGAAATTTAGACGCCCGCTAAATCATGTAAAGGGGGTGTACAAACACAGACATCGATGTGCACTCTCTAGTCCGCTTAAAACTAAACAAATAAAAATCACATTTAAAAATTTAAGGGGGTGGTGGGGGGTCCCGACGAACCATTCCCAAAAATTTTTAAAACATTAAAGTGTGAAAATCGAATTAATTTTTTTATACCTATGACCGAAACATTTATTACATTTTTTTTCTCGTTCTATCTTTAAGCGGGGGCATCCCAATTTACCATATCGAAAACATTTTTTTTCCTTCCGATATTTTTCAAGATAAATTTTCTCTTCTCGCCCCTTTACATAAAAATAGATGATCCGTGTGGCCGTTTTCAAAAGCAATTTAAAATAATTGCCCAAAAAACCCCCCACCCCATTGCAGGCCGGAGGTTATGGTGAAGCCAATCAGCTGTTTTTGAACATCGGGGTAATTTCGAAAAAGCAAAGGGGGGGTTTTAAACGTCCATGGTGAGTCATCCCCCTTCCACAATACACAAAACTGCATTCTTTATAATAAAGGTATTGCCTCATTTTTAAAAACCCCTGTACATCAAAAAATTACTTTTGGTCATGTTGTTTTGTTGTTGTTGAAAAAACAAAAAGGGAAAAAAAACCAATTAACATCATTGCAAACCCACTGTAAAAAAACCAATTAACAGTCGTGCCCAGAACCGCTGAAAAAAAACCCATCATCATAAATATCACCGCCGTCTACGATGAGTCAGACATTGTTGCATTTTTTTTTTATAGAGGGGGTCCACATCCGTTTACCCCCCTTATTAAATTTTCCAAACAATATTTATAACTTTAAAATTCGTGCGCGTAGGGGGAAGAGTAATTTTCCAAGTGCGATTTAAAATTTCCTAGACGCGTATTTTTTTTAAAAAAATTCAAAGGGTAAATTATTAAAATCCGGGGCAACTCAACACAAATCAGCTTCTCAGAGTACTGAATGGTCGCGTTGTTTTTTACTTATAAAAATTACAATTACCGAGAAAAGATCTTTTAAAGGGATGTCGCTCAACCCAAAATCCCCCCTTTCCCCCCCTGAGTGTTTGAACGAATCATGTGTTCAACTCAGGAAAAACAATTTTTTACCACACACTGACAATTTTATCACCCCTTTTAATTGGAAACCTGTGCCGTATTAAAGAGTAATACGCAAAATTACCACATAGTCTTTGTCTATAACCCCCCCAAAAAATTATGCCGTGGCGAAAAGGCCCGACAGATCGGGAGATATTCTACCGTACGTTCCTGCTGGGAAAAAAAAAAAATTATCTTAACTAAATGCCTCACAGGCTGATACTGCAATTTACGGACTTTCAAGTAAGACCTCAGAGTGTGTTTTGGCCTAATCGGGGAAAAGGGGATTTCTATTTATCTTTTTGAACTTTTAAAAAGGATGACACAGAATCAAAAAAAAAAGAAAAAATATACGTAAATTTAATTTAAATTTGATATGTCGGCCAGTTTTCAAGTCATCAATTAATCGTCTTTTCAGCAATATATATTTGATCAACACCTGATAGTTTTTATACCCCGGGAACCTGTACCCCAAAAAGGGGCAAAACCCCTGTTGGGCAAAAGTCAATTTAAAACCCTCTTTTTACACTTTTTGGGAATGATACCTTTTTAAAACCCTTTTTTGGTGTGGTAGTACACAGTAAGGGTCAAAGCTAGTTTTAGTAAGGGAAAAATTGTGTCATCATTAAATTCTTTGGATAAGCATAAATTTGGTGTCGGTTTTTTCAATGTTTAAAAGGGGAACATGACAAACACGCCATTTTGAATATTGTTTAAAGTCGAAATTTTATTTCTGCGAATTTGCATTTGGCTAACTCCACATTCCAAACGAATATTTTTGGAAAATACCATCACACTAGACAACAAAAGAGAGAAAAAATTTATCAACATAACCGTAGGGTACGGGGGGTGTGTTTTTTAATCTTCTACCTTTTGTTAACACAAAATTTTAATTTTTTCTCTCCAAAAGGGGGACGACGATGGGGCCCCTTTTCTTTTAAAATTTTTCGAGGGTTTTCACGGACGGGTCCATGTCTTTCAAAATCATGCTTTAATAGTAGTAAAGTTTTCAATCTTTGCGTTTTCGAGTTTTGTGTTATACCCCTGCCTTGGGGGTGGACTTGTATTCGTTTGTCTCGGGACAAACCATTTAAGAAAATTTTTCGGTCCACCGGAAAAAACCTGAATTACCATTCTCAAGTAGGCGGTCGCTCGTTTGTCATGTCACCCAAATTTTCGCCTTTGGATCGGTACGGGCTGTCGGGCTCATCACCTTATAAAAAGCCGTGTCACAGTAAAACAAAAAAACCCCCCAAGTGCCCAATATGAATACAATTTCTACGGGGACAGGTGGTCACAAACGCGGTTTTAGGGACATGACCTATGAGGGGGAAATACGGGTTCGTCACGGTAAATCCACGGACGTAAGCAAAACCCGTCTTGGGGAAAAAAATGTTGCCAAACCCTCGCCGGGGGGGTGGTATTAAAAAAGTCTTTTTGGATTTTTCACAAAGGTGGTCTGCGTTTTTTTTCCTTCAAAAAGCAAATCGCCCCAAAAGAGTTTTAAAAAACCAAATTTGGGGATTTGGTGATTTTTAACAAATTTTGTTTTTCCAGAACTATTCCCCCCTGTTTTTTTAAAACTCCTAACGTAATTGACTTTGTCCCGTCTGTTTTCCCCCCCATCCAGGGGATCCAGACGCCTCCCTTTTTTCTTGAGGAACTTGTTTTATACTCTACAAACATCCCCCCCTTCTTGGTCAGGACGAACTGGGTAATTTTATATTCCCAAAAATTTGTGCACCAACCATCTTGTAGCCCATTTTTTAGCGCTAGTCGAACCTCCCACTATTATGAGCCGCAATATCCTGTCAATCGGGGGTTAAACAATCCCCCCGGTTATTCTTTGCACAATAGAGCATAAAAAAAACATTAATTTTTATTGGTCTTTTAGGGGAGAAAAGGGTATACAAATTTCTAGGAGGGGAGAACATGCATTTAATTAACCCCCGGTCTACAACGTCCACGGGGGAGTCGTCCCCCGACAAAAAAATTTTTAGGATACCTACAGGAAATTTAAAAAATTTTCATACTCAAGGATAAAAACTGCAGACATCAAAAACCATTTTTCGTCGGGGGGTTTTCTTTTAGGTTTAAAGTCAAATTTTCACACCGTCCACCCAAGTCCACGTGGTTGAGCGGGGCAGTTTGAATCATGGGGGATTTTTACGCTAGATCCCGTTTGTGGTCTTTATTAGTATTTTGCAAAACACACACTTTTATTGTTGTAACAGTTAACCCTGCGGCCAAATGCTCGATCCCCTCACAGATTTCACTCGTATCGCTGGTGAGACTTTTCGTCCCCCGTTATGCCAGTCCCCCGGTTTGAAAGACATGTACACCCGGAAAAACAAACCCCCAACCAAAAACTCTCTCGTCGCGTCACAGTACCTCCCCTTTCCTGCCCAAGATTTCTATCTCACGACCCTTGAAGGGGTGCTGTATGTGAATATCCGGGCGGGTTTTTTCCAGATAGACTAACCATTTTTTTGGCTTTCACGACTGTCTGCACCGCACCTGTAACCCCCCTTGGGGAGGATGGCATCTACGGGGGTTAGAAAATTTTTTTAAATAATCTATTGCACGCCGTGAATTGTGATAGAATTTTCAAAAACGTCCCGTCCCCTATATTTAAAATAAATGACGAAATGTACGGCAACCCTTTCGTAATACATTTACGTCATCCACCAAAAAAGGCCCCACTCGCTATTTTTAAATATATACCCCCCGTCCCTTTTTCAGCGTGCCACAAAAACCCTAAAAAATCATTTCGCTCACCTTTTCATATAAACCGGGACCAAACATTTCGGACCGGCATCCCCCCCCCCCCCCCCCACCATATAATTTATATTTTTCTGTATTAAACAAATAGGGTATGTCCTTTTTTTTCAGTCCCATCCAAACGCTTTTTAGGATCTTCTCAGTTTCATAGTAGGAAACAATCGTCTCAAATTGTATGGTCCATTTTCATGCAGATATTTTAGTTCCGCCGCATAATTTTGGGACAGTATAGTGAAAAATCTATTCAGGGAAAAAATTTGCGTCGAACCTTTTGAATTAGCGAACGCAAACAATTTAATTGCAAACGGCCCCGGGTTGCTTAGGGATCGAGAAACTTACCCGATTACCCAAAAGGGGTAGCTCGTTTTCCCGCATTGGCACAATCCCGTCCAATTTTTCGTTAAATTCACTTTTACACAAAAGTGTTGTATAAGAAAATTTGGTTCGTGCACAAAACAAACATCGTTATAGCGCGATCTTGGTATCCAAACATAAAATACCATCAAGCTCCTTTCCCACTCAACCCTGCAAAACAACATGATTTTCTTTTTTCTGTTTTCACGTCGCGCAGTATGATTTAAAACATTCGTATTACTCCCCCTTTTTTATCACAGAATACACACCTGTCTTAAAATCCAAACTGTTTTCCTTTCCGCAATTTTATTCGATTTTTGGGTAGGAAACAACGGCAGACCTAAATAACCTTTACATTCAGTGCAATACCATTTTTTTTTACATTTAATACAACACATGTATGGGCATTTTTGGGGGCAAGTACCTTACATAATTCCGCACCTCTTTTAAAAACCGGTATTTCATCCCTCGCAAAAATGCACTGAAAACGCTGCCACCATATTGATTATTACTTAAAGTATGCGTGACTCATCGTACATAGGTTTAAGTACCTTAAAACAACCCCCTCAACCACAAAACCATTGACCGTCGAGAGGGTATTATACCGTAATTTATAAATTTGTCCCCAAAATAACTTAATTTATCGAGAGTTCGTGCCCCCCTCCCTCGGATAAAACACGCGGTTTTTTTTAATAAACCTCTACACATTGTTAATTTTCCCCCCTTAAAATAGATTTTTAATTAAACATTGTGATTTTGGCTATCCTATTTATAAAAACGTGCGCCAAACAATTCTAATGATTTTAAAGACATGCTCCTTTTAGATGACTTAGATAACGTTTGGAAACACCTTCTTTTTATCCACCCTTCCCAAATCATTTTGATAGAAATTCACTTTTAAACATCAATACCGGTTACCCAAAACTGGCCTTACCTGAATAACTTTTTTTTAAAAATTTCATAATACTGTTTAAATCAATTGATCAATCTACGGGACGAAACCCCGACGTTTTAATCGAAATATTCTCCGTTTTTGTGATCGTGAGTCTAAAAAAAATCGTAAGGTGCCGTACCTCAAGCAAGTATGCAATAGACTAAGAAACACGTCATTTGATAATGCTGGGCTCACGTTCATAATAAAAGGGTTTAAACGAATAAAATATCCCTGCCTAAGGTGTTGAACCGAATAAGTTCGTCCCGTCTCCCTTTTTTGGTAAATGTGTCGTCAGGTTTTTAGTGGGGGAAGAAAAAAAATGATTTCGTTTTCTGTTTAAAGTCTGACGAAGGGTAATGTCATAATTTGTTTAATTAAATGTTTTTTCCTTAGACACAAAAAAGACATAAAAATTTAAAACTCATTTAAATAATAGATTGAACACTACTCTGTACTAAAAATAATAATTTTAAAAAAATAAATTTTCTTTTGCCAAAAAACAAGCTCAATGTTTTGTTACGCGTGACGCTTTCTTTTTACTCGGGCCAAATATAAAGGATAATCACTAAAAAATAAAACCTTCTTTTTAATTCTTCGACTCGGGGGTTGGCCTTAACATTTTTTTTTCTTTTCTTTATTAACCTTTTGGCGCAACTTATCTTGTTTTTTTCGAATTAGAAAGTAGAAAATTGTTTTCCTTGAAGAAATTCCTTGTTGGGAAAATCGCGCCAAACTTGGCAATCGTTAAATACGATCGTATAAAAACCCCTAGACTCGTTAACATGGGGAACAGTCAAAGACGTCATTTATCAAACCTCTTTCAACGTTCAAAACGCCCATATTAACGTCAAGCTAGGAAAGTGTTACGGGCGTTTTTTTTTATAAAGTAACAAAAGAGACGTCGCGGTGTTTGTAAATGCAGTAAAGAACATTTTAAATCATTATGGGGAAAATCAATTTTGGAAAGGGAATTTGATGGAGTAGATCGTAGAGCCGGGCAACTGACCTTTTAAAATAATTATACATGTTATTAGGATTCTAAAAGGTCCGCATCGAACGACGATCATATTGTATTCCGATTGTTTTTCTCACTTAAAAAAAACTACGCTTGTGGGGAGGAACGCTCGTTAAATTATTTTTTTGGGTGTGGGTACATCAAAAGTGGTACGGGAAATGGAAAACGCACCCCCAATTTTGATCAGCCCCTCGCAACTAACCCACGAACGACCACCCCACTAAGTGAACTAAAAGTCTTCAGGGTCATCCCACGTAACCCACACGGACAATCGAGTTTAGTTTTAAAAAAAAAAAAAAAAAAAAGTTTTTAAAAAAAAAAAAAATCAATTGAAATTCCATAATATATATTTTTAAAACCTACTATTTTTCTCCCCTTTTTTTAGGGTAGGATACTTTTGAAACAATTTAATGCAGCAAAGTTTTAACAACATAATTTCACCAGAACTTTGAGGGAAAACACAACATAAAAATTATATCTTTTTTACGAAAAACCCAAGGTCGCGAGAGAATTTTTCTGAAGGGTATTTTAAAAGATAGCCCCCTAGTTTTTTTTTTTCCAAAAAGTTTTCACGGAATTTAAAAAGAAAAATTAAAATGACAAAATTTCCTTTAAAATTTACATTATTATGAGGGGTTGGGGGTGTATATATCTATTAAGATTGGTTTTGGGTGAAATTTTTAAATTTTCCGGGAAGTTTTAAAATCACAAATGATTAGTTGAAAAACTTTTTAAATAATATAATATATTCTTTAAATTTTGAAAAGAAATTAAAACATCTTAAAAGTAGTTTTCTTTATTATAATATGTGACTAATTTTATTATCATATAACAATCTAGAAATTAGAAATTATAATAAATTTTAATCATTATGTTTTTTAATAAGCCACCTCATGTAGTTATTCTCAAAATAAAATTTTCAAATTTTTAAACATGTTTGCATATCTAGTCTATTTATTTCAATTTTTTTAATTTTAATATAAAATATCATAACAAAAAAATTTTTTAAACCAAGGGGATTTTCACAAATCGTATTTATAAATTTTTGTTTTTAAAAAATATCTTTTTTAACACATTACTTAAATAAACTTTTTTTTTAGATAAGAATACGTTTAAAAATAATTCAAAACCACCAAAACGGGGACATATATTTCATCAGAAAATTTGGGGGAAAAAAAAATTAAGCAGGGCACGAATTTGGAAAACTAATTTAATTTATAGCCCTGTATGTTTTTCTTTTTTTCCGAAAAAGTTTTTTGCAGATATATACAAAGAACAAATCGATTGGTCAACAAAAAAACGTTCAAAAATTTCATTGATTTTTGACGGGAGGGGGTGGATTTTAAAAATTTTCCGGTAATTTTAAATTTTTCCCAAATGATTATGTAAATTTACAATAAAATTTTATTAAGTGTATCCTTCATAATTGTTTATGTATCACATAACAACCTATGAAATTTGAAATTAAAACACTTTAAAAATAGATTCTTTGTTATAATATGGACAAATTTTTTTTACAGTAAACAATCTATTAAATTTTAATCGGTTGATGTTTTTAAAAAACCACCCTGTCATTTTTTTTTATTTTTTTATACTTATTCCCAAAAATAAAGTTTCATAGCCGATAAACATGTTTTCAAATATAGTCCCATTTTTTCAAATTTTTTTAATTTGATATTAAATACTTAAACTGATACAGTCAATGGGATTTTATTTATATTTATTTTAAAAACCTTTTAAAAAATTTAAAAAAATTTTAATTTGGTATGTTTTTTAATTTTTGTAAAAGTATTTTTAAATAAAGTTTCATAACTGATAAACATGATTTAAAACTAGTCTATTTTTTTCAAATTTTTTTAATTCTATATAAAATATTTTTAAACAAACATTTAAACTAATATTTTAAAAAAAAAGTAAATTAACCCCTTTAAACTGTATATTTAAATTAAATTTACTAACTTTCAAAACGTTGAGATAACGACACACCTATCCCTTTACACTTTGTTGTATGAATTTAAAAGACTGGGGGGGGGCTTTTTAAAGTGAACGAGCCAGCCTTTAAATATTCCCCAGTTAAAAAAAAACCCTTTGAAAGTTTTTAAAGCGGACCTATTTAATGGCAAAAAAAACAAGGTTGTTCTTATTAGTTTATAGGAGTACAAAAAACATTGAGAGAAAATTTTTTCCCAAATGTTTAAAAAGATATTTAATTTTATAAAACATAATGATAGAGAGAGAAAGTTATTTCATATATACCCCGAAAAAAGTCACCACTTTTCGTAGATACAAATTTTTGGATCGTTATTAAACAAACAGCCAAATGAATAAAATTTTTTTTTTGGGATCGTATATTACTTTCGTCTCCTGGGGGACAGCGCAAAGAAAAAAAGTTTTTTTTCCCAAAATACTTTTTGGGTTGAAAACTACCCAAAAAAATACTTGCAGTTAACTTATTTATCAAAACATAAAATTATAATTTTTTTTAATTCAATTTTTTAAAATAATAATTCAATAAATTTGAAAAAAATATCATAATCCTGTGACGTCAATATCTAAAATACAGGTTTTCCAAATAAAAAAACATGGCAAGTAGTGATGGTTAATGCTCATCACAATATAATAAGTCATTAAATTTTAAGACGTCTTAATCCTGTGACGTCAATGTGACGGTGACGTCAATTGAAACGTCACTAGCATACCAATATTTTAGGTTAAGACCATAGCCTCATACGGCATTATTACAGTTGATGGCTCAGAGCGGGTCTAATACCTGACACACGTCATTGAAAAGTAAACTCTATACCCGACATAACGTCATTGAGAGCGGGTCTATACCGACATACGTCATTGAAACGTCACTTACATACTCTCATACGTCAAATTTTGAATAATTACCGACTGAACATAATCGCCCTCTTACTACTCACGAGGTGTATACCAAGGAGCCCCTCAGCCCCAGGGATGCATTCTTTGGCGGGCGTACAAATTATATAAAACTCTTCCACGAAGCTGACCTTTCTTGTGGAGAGAAGATCAGGATCTTGGACGTGTGTTCGTTGTATCCGTACGTTTACAAGTACAAAAAATACCCCGTCGGCCACCCCAAATTCACTTGGATCAAAATTGTCCCGCTTTTAGATCGAGTAGAAGGCATAGCCAAAGTTACAGTGACCCTCAGCGGGATATATTCCTGCCCGTATTCCCTACACAGATGCACGACAAGTTGATGTTCATCTTGTGCAGGAAATGCGGGGAGGAGAAAAACCAAGACGCGTGTCGGAACAACGACAAAAAAGATCGCTGGTTGACAGGCGTCTGGGTGATTGACGATATTCGGAAAGCCGTTGAGAAAGGCTACACCGTTGAAGCAGTGCACGAAGTGTGGGAGTACGATGTATATGTTTACGACCGTCAGGCACGTTCTGGCGGCCTGTTTCACGTCTACATCGATACTTTTTTGAAAATTAAACAAGAAGCCAGCGGATGGCCCGAGTGGTGTACCTCACGAGAGGAAAAGTTAGCTTATATTCCAAATTATGAGGAAAGGAAGGGGTAAAACTCGATTTCGATTTCTGTCTATAAAAAAACCCTGGTCTCCGCACTCTGGCTAAACTCTTTTTAAAATTCACTATGGGGAAAGTTTGGGCAAAGACCCGATTACCGCACGTAGCCGTTGGCAACGACTATCAGGGCGTCCACAAGTACCTGACGGATCCGTACATCATCGTGGGCAGCGTTCATTGATGTTAATGACGAGGTTATGTTCCTCAATTACAAGGATGCGCGTGACGCGTTACGCCCTAAACCAAACACGAGTGTGGTGGTGGCGTGCTACACGACTGCTATGGCTAGGTTGCACTTATACAGCATCCTTGAACAATGGGGGACCGCGTTTTGTATCACGACACGGTGCTTTTCTTTCCCGGGAACGCCCCGGCGACCCGATCCCCCAAACCCAGAACTTTTTAGGTGACCCACTGACGAACTTCGGGAAATTACGGGCCGGGGAACTACATCGACCCCTTTGTATCGGTGGCCCCCAAGAATTACGGTACCGGTTTTTGGTCGGTGGCGACCCGCAAAACAAAAAGGGTGTGCAATTTCGCGGTACCCCATAAACCGGAAACCCGGGAAAACAAACGTTAATTTTGACGTTCGAAAGCGATGGCACCAAACGGGCCCCGGGGGAAGGTACATACAGAACCGCACAAAATTAAAAAAAAGGTCTTGCGACGTATGTACGTTTGAAGTAGGTTTCCCGGGGGGGGGGGGGGGGGCCCTTTTGTTCACCAAACCCCGGGATAATCGATTATTATAATACGTTGCCTTTTGGGTTCAAGTCCTTCAAACGGCTCGCCACTTTAAAAAGGTGTTTATTTAGACGGGCCGAATGATCCCTTTTTTTTTTTTTTTTTTTTTCCACTCAGCAGTTCCACTGGCATCAATTTTTCAAAAATTTTAGTTTTTTTTTTTCATATTTTTTTCTGCGAAAAAGGCATTTTTTTTTTTTATGCCCCCGGGAACTTTTTTTATTTTTTTTTATCCACCAGTACTACCTAAAACCTACCTGTTTATTTATTCTATAAATTTTTTGTATATATTTATATTTAGTACCGGGGCCACTTTTCCCCAAATTTTTGTATAAATATATATATTGAAAACTGTTTTGATCGAAATAAATATTGTAAAAAATGTAATGATTGTTTTTAAAACGTCTAAAACCCCTCCCCCCCCTTCCTATAAATACAAGTTCATCTGGCTAATAATTCATTCTAAAACAAGGACAAGTTTTAAAACACCCCCAAAATTTTGGGGCCACACCGGCCCTTCCGGGGGCGGGGAAGCCCCGGGTACACATCACGCCGAAGATTACAATAACGCTAATTATTTCACAACTTTGATTGAACAATACTAAAATTTCACACTCTAGAAAATAGTTTATTTTTTATTTTTTTAAAAATGGTTAATTTTAAAAAAGAGGTCCAGATTAAGAGGGGGGAAGGGTTAAAGCCCAGGGTCTTCAAAAATCCACAAACTTTTTATGAAACAAAAAAAATATTTTTATTTTAAAATTTTTGACTTTATCTTCTGTCGTCAACAAATAAACAAAAAAACATGGGTTAATAAAACTTTGGTTTTTTTCAAACAAAAAAAATTTAGCAAAATACAGTACTACTTTTTTTAATAATAGTTTAACACGGGTTTTAACAGTAAGTTTTTAAAAAAAAATTATAAAAAAAAATTTTTGAAAAGGAAAAAATTATTTGTTAAATGTGGGGCCTTTCAACTTATAACCCGGGCCCCCTCCACAGTTCAAAATCAGCCCTTATAAAAATTTATCAAAAATCTTGCTATTATAATTATTGATTACTGTAAAAATTACTACAAAATTTTACAATTAAAATGAATTAAAAATTTAAAATAAATTGTAAAAATCTGTTGCGCCATTTTTTTGAACATGATTTTCCTGTTTTAAAAAAACGGGCTTCCTATGATAATCAGACTGTATTTTTAGTGTCAATAAAAGGTTTTAAAAGGGAAATCTCCTCTCAAACTCCTTACTTTTCAAACGGCCACAGCTCCAGGACACTTGAGTAAATTATCCCCCGACCCCACAAACTGCATTTGTGTCGTTTGAGCGCGCGTACGTACACACAGAAAACAAGCGAGTATATGAGTCCGGGGGACTTAAAAATTTTAATTTTGGTTCTTTAAAAATGATTTTTTTATAATAAAACTAAACAGGTATATCCATATTTTCCCTTTTTCCCCCCTCTTAATTTGGGAAAAAGGGGTTAAAAATACAGATTTAATTATTCAGCCAAGAATTTTTATCCATTTTTAAGATGGTAAACGGGGAAAGGGGGGTTGAAGAATGGAAAGGAGCATTTTTTTGGTTCTAACCGGGGTATTTTTGGGAAATATAAAAACCCAATGAGATAAAACTTTTTTCACTTGTCAAATTTGGCACTCGAGATCATTTTTCTGTGCTGACAGTTCGCACAACGTAAAAAGGGTCGGAGATCTTAACACACACACACCACCCTTTTATTTACTAAGGGTCTTTTTAAAAATAAGGGAAGGTACCTGACCAAAATTCCATGAGGGGTTGATAATCATATCTTTTGTTGCAATCCTTTATAACATCCTACAAGTTTTTTAAAGATCGTTCCCAATTATTTATAAGGTGTTTACTAACTTCAAAGCCAAAAAAATTCTTCTACAACTCAAAAAAAGTTTTTAAAAAGCTAATAGTTCTTTAACAGTCATTATTTTTTTTAAATTTTTTTTCGAATTGGATTTTATCATACAAAAAAAGAAAAATTTTTTATTGTTTGGGAAATATACTAAGTTCATTACTTTTTTTTCATTTTTTATTTAAAAAAAAAAGTTTATTTTGATTTTTAAAATATATTTTAAATGTTTTTAAGAGTTTCACTTTTAATATTTTAACATAGCATATGATTCTTTTCATTTATTTGTTCAATAGTTTTTGCTTTTAATTTTAGCATTTTTTGTTTTTTTTATAGTGCTTGCATCTGTTGCCAAGCGAAAAGAAAATAAAAGGAAGATTTATAGTAATCCATTGTGATAACACTGGTTACCAGGGGCTATACTACCAAATGAACAGGGTATGGGGAATTTTAAGAAAATGCCTCTAAATTGTACGTAAAGCAAAACACTATAACCCCAACAAGGATTAAATACTCACTCCGCTTTTAAAGTGTTTTTACACAATCGGTTTCTGCCAACCCCGAAAAATTCTTCAAATATAATTTTAAACCGTTCCTCCCTTTCCCCTACTAAATTAAAATAAACAATCAGTGCATCTGAAAAGGATGATTTGTCTGTGGGGATGGGAAGGCTACGGTTGAAATCCCGGGTAGGTGCACTGAGATCGTTTTTCTCATTCTCCTTTCTGGGAAATACCTTTTAAAATTACCCCTGGGCTCTAGGCCATTAGACTTGTTAGAACGAGGGGGGGGGAAAAAAAAAGGAAAAATTTCTTGGGAAAATAAATATTAAAAAAATGTAAAATAATAATAAAAAATAATAATTAAATACTTACTGTGCAAATTCTAATTTTATAAGTAAATATCTAGGAAAAAAATCACGGGGGCTTTTATAACTTTTAGATACATTCCCAATACAATGAAAAGCAAACGCGGGGTACGGATGGACTTTTTTTCTCACTTTCGCAAAGTTTGGGTGCATTGAGGCGGGCGTTGCCCGCCCCCCAAGGTCCCATGTAATCAGGAAAAAAAAAAAAATTAAAAGAATCAAAATTAGTTGAAGCTAAAAATAAACCTCGGGGTCCAACCGGGTTAAAGTCCCGACCTCTCCACCCCTAACAAAAAATAATAGGGGAGTCTGATGTTTTTTTTCCTGTGCTCAAAGCGAGAGTGGTCTAAACCTGGGGGGTATTTTTCCCTAGGATCAACCTCAGCCCTCACCACTTGGGAAAAGCGTCACCTTTATGTTTTTAACCGGTGCTTTTAATTATTCCTTTTTTGTAGGAAAAAGAGAGAGGGAAAGTTTTTTTTAAATACCCCCTTTTATATTTGATATGAAGTACCCTTACCCACAGACACCTTAACCAACCACTAGGGTGGCCGTGTTGCTCGATCTCTGTTCACCCAAAAGCGGAGTACGCTTTTTGGGGCAGAATGAATAGCAAATGATGGTGCACAACTGGGGGCATGTCTCCATGGCACCGAAGAAAAAGTTTGGTTTAGCAAAAAGGGGGGCAAAAGGGACAAACGAAACGCTTAATTATTACACCGATATTTAGAGTAACGATAAAGGGAAAAACTTACATTTTCATTATTAAGCTTTTCTAATCATCTTGTTTTGCGCATCTGGCGCCCAGGGGGCACATAACACGCGATATTACTCATTGGGAAAACCTAAGGTGGTCGGGTCACGATATATTTTTGCCGACTTGTCTGCCCGCCAACCTGGCGCCATCATTCTTTTCTTGGGGACCCGCCAACTGTCACCCTGATATTTTTACGGCCCTTACTTAAAGTACGGAAAAAATTAAATTTAATTTTTGTTGTTGTTTAAGAAGATGGGGGTCGGGTACACGTTATGGCATGGGAGTGGATTCATTTTCGCTAGGGGGGGGGTGGGGGTTTTTATACACTCCCTCCACCACATAAACTCTGGAACAATTCTACCTTACTCCCCGGTCCGTGACGGATAACACATCCCTGCATTTTAAAAACGAAACCAATAACTTTTGTGCCCGGGGTTGGCGGGCCCCAACTGCGGATTCCGTGGCCCCGATTGTGCATGTGTCAGCTAGACTTTTACATTTTAAAACCAATATTACGTTATATAAAAAATCCCGGTTGTCCGGTGCGAAGCTGCGGGGGAGAAAAAATTCTACATCCATGCATTTTTGACAGACGCTACCAAACAACCAATTTTTATGTTGGACGGGGGTGGCCCCTAAAATGGATTCGAGGCCCCTGATTGTGCATAATTAAGATGCAGGTTGGCAAACACCAAAGATTACGTCATATGAAACACCCGGGGGTTTTTTCCCAACATTCCTGTAAAAATTTTTAATAAATAATTATATTTTTTATAATATCGGGGTTTTATTAGACCTACACCAGTAACAAAGTTAAGTTTCGTGAAAACCTGAGCGCAACGGCCGCGGCCGCATGTTCCCCCCGTGTGCTAGCCACCGCAAAATACGGGGTTTGTGTCACTCTCGAAATGTGGTGTCAGGTCTAAAGCGCACGGAAAGGAGGTATTAGTTCAAATCTCGCTGTCAAAAACCCCCAGCACACACAATAATCAATAATCAATTAGCCACATTAAAATCTTTTTAAACACAATCAATTATCACCATCAAGAAAACAAAAGGTTTCAACTAAGTGTCAATTTAACTACTATAGAGTATAGATTTTTTTTTTTTCCGAGGAATTTTCGAAATTTATCAACTGCTCGCAATAAAAAAAACGCGTCACAGAATGTCCCTTTTCGATATAAACGCTCTGAATGTGTTCATAAAACAGTTTTTTTTATATAAAGGGGGGGAAAGAGGGGGATCCACATTATCACGTGTACCTCAGAATTTTTACATATTACATTTTTTATGTGTTCAAGGGGGGGATTAGGGGGTTTGATAAAAATCCAGTATTTTTATGTTTTTACATTTAAAAGTTTTTTGACCCAAATAAATAAAATATTGCTCCATTAAATCATTTTCAATCTTAAACAAAACTGTTTTTTGAATTTGAAAAAATAAAAATTATCCCAAAAATTTTCATTCATTTAAAAAGTTTATTAGATAATGCCGTTATTTTCTCTTGATTTGTTTAGAAAAATGTGGGATCACCTGTGAAGAAAATTAAATCGTATTTTCACGAAGAAATTTTTTTTTTTTATTTGGGTCATGGTAATATCGATCTATACTACCCTTATCTATGAGAAAGTATTCCCCTGAAATTTTGATGAAAGCTAAACGAGAAGAAACAAGTGAACGTTTTTTTTTGTCACAAAAAAATGTGTTTGATAATGCTTCCGGCTTGATTATTGACAAAAGGATTTATTATGTCTTCTTCTTAAAAAATTTTAAACCCAATAAAATTGCCCAAAGCCCCAAAAGGCAATTTCATCCAAATGAACACAAATATGTTATAGTTTTATTTAAAAAAAAATAAAATATAGACAAAAAATTAAGCCATCTATAAAAAAATGTCAAATCTTACAATGTAATACAATCTACTGTAAAAATTTAACTACTAAATAAAATGTATATACATATATTTACATACCATAATATCTATATAATTATTGTATAATAAACAATATTTTTATATTATTTTGTGTGTAATTATATAATATATATATTTAAAAATATGTTTAAAGGGGAAGGGGGGGAACATGGCGGCGTGAAAATCGTGGCACCAAGATTTTTCTATTCCGCGGTTTTATTATTGGACCCGATATGCGCCTTTTTTTTGCTATGCACAACAATGATACAACATAGTTTCGCCTTTTTCCTTTTTCAAGGCGGGGGAGCTGGATTACAAAAACTGTTGTGTCTTAAAATTTTTTCATTCTTCACAAAATAAAAAGGGGTGAACTTAGTTCTCATTTAAATTATATTTATCTAATTGTTTTCTTAAATTGCAGTTTTTACTTTTCTTTTAAGATTCATATTTTTTTATACTTGCGGGTGTCCTTGTTAAAATAGTTTTTTTTTTAAAACTGCTATGGGGTAAAAATCGCAGAAAACGGTGTAGTGCCACAGTTCCCCATACACAGTTAAATCGAACGATTTAATGCCAAACGATCCGTGTTTGTTCTCAGAGCCGAAAAAATTACATTGGGAAAAAACTCAGAAAAAACCTTACACCCCAAAAAATTTTAAAAACAATTGATGCAAAAAAAAACAATGGAGGAAAATAAGGGGGGTTGGGGAAAGTTTAAATATACCAGACAATCAAGGAAACAGCTTCTAAAAAATGGGCCTTTCCCTCCCGCTGGGTCGAAAAGGGTGTATTCTCAAAAAAAGTGGAGCAGAATTAAAGGACAATTTCTACACTAGCTAAATTATTCATGGTTTTAACCCCCGGGGAACAAAGGCGGTTAGTTTTTTTGGTTTTCGCTGAAGAAAATAATATCCCTAATGTTTTATAAACAGAAAGGTTTAGCTGGCAAGGATTGGTTTTAAAAGGTTCTAAAGCGAAATCCTGAGGAACATTTAGACAACCTAAAGGGAAAAAGTTTAAAACGGGATTGTGTTTTTTAAGCAGAAGAAACAAAACATTCATTCTAACTTGAAAAAATTGGGGGGGCATTCAACTTGAACAAAATAGGGATTTTTAAGTGAGAAACGGGCATAAAAACATTCCCAAAAAAAAACCCCAAAAGTGTAGGACGAAAGGGGCCAAAAAGGGTTGGTGCGCTTTTTCTGCTGAGCGAGGCGAACCATTACACCCGTTTTTTCAATGAGTGCTGCGGGAAATTTAATTCCCCCTTTTTTTTAATACACCCCAGAAAAGAATGACTCCTATTTTTCAAAAAATGGGCCTATTGGTTTTTTTCCTACAATTTTCAAAGAAGGATGGATATTTCGGGACCTTTTTTTGATGGGTTTTCTCACTTTGTAAAACTCAAAGCCCCCCATCAACTGAAACCTATTCTTCTTTTCTAGAAACCCCTTCCAGCCATTTTAGATTGGGAATTTTAAATTTTTTAAGACCAAAAAAAAAATTTTTTAAAATGGTGTCACTTCCACCCCACACATCCCATTTCTTCAACCTCTAATTTAATTTTTTTGTCCCCCTGAAGGGGGCACTTTTACAGGGAATAAGACCTTTTTATCTATCCCCTACAGGCCATGAAAAAATTACCGAATATACATAGCAGAGCTTTTAAATAAAGCTTTCCCGAAATCGCCACCCTGGAGAAGGCAGTTGAGGTTTTCGATCCGCTGGAATATTTCCACTAAAACCCCGAAAATCAACGAAGAAAATTTTGCTCCTGCTAGCAAAGTATGACAGTTTATAGTTGAAGCTTCTACTGAATCCGGGAACCCCATTTTGCATGAGTTTCTGACCCCCAACTTCAGCCAAAATATAAAGATCAAAACCCGGCCACAAAAGATTGCGGACCAATGGCACCTTTTGCACAGCCGTTAAAATCCCGTACCCTCAACATCTAAAAAATTTTTGTTTTTCCCCCTATTTCACCAATTTCCCGAAACAAGATTTAAAAACAAAGGGTGGAAAAATTTGTAAAAACAACACTCGGGAAAAATTAACCCGCCACCAGTGAAACGAAAAAATTTGAATAGATCAAGAAAAGAAAAAAAATTATAGAAAAAAAAAAAAAAACAGAGATTAAAATAAATCTGGAAATGTGGGGCGAAGGGCTTTGACCAATTTATCACAACACAAAAAGAGTAGAGGAAAAAAGAAAAAAAAGAAGCAACGAACATCCGGGGCATCCGAAGTAGACGGGTTCCCCCACTTAGGGGGTGATGAAATGGACAAAAGCGGTCCTAGCAAAAACTGGGAAAGAACCTAATGAATTTTTTTTTTTAAAAGTGGAGAAGTTGGAAAAGGGAAAGAATTGTGTACAGGTGTTTTCGGCTCATCTTGGGAAACAGCGGTGTGCACTGGAGTTGATACCCCAAAAAATATGTGTGCGATTTTTTTACAAAAGAAACTTGAAAAAATGGGTAAAAAAAATTTTGGTAAATTACCACTATTTTGTTTATTTCAAATTTCCCCTTTTATAAAAATAAATTTCCCCGAAATTTTAAAAAATATATAAATTTACTGTTTTTTGTATCATCACCTGACCTTTTTTTAATGTGATTTCCAAAAATTTTTTTTACTCGCACCATTGCCCACCCTCTGGGGATAATTTCCCCGAGGGTGGGGAAACGTGCGCAAAAAAACATTCCTAGCTTTTTTCAATATTTTTCGTTATGTATATTATTAATCAAAAGTTTCTTTCCCAAATGAAAGTGAATAGCCAAGGTTCTCTTTCATGTTTGTTAAAATTTGTGAATAAAGTAGCATTACACAGAAATAAATCCGCTTAGGGGCGACCATTCCCCCCTTCCCTTATATATGTATGTGAATGTGGGGGAAAGCCAGGCCTCCACCGTGGTTCGGATTCCACGTTAAACTGTAGGGCCTCATTTCATCTCACAATCACCCTAACCCTTAACATTAGCGTAAGTGCGTATAACCCAAAGGGAGAAGACGCGGTGCAAAAATAATATAATAATAAAATAATAATAAAATAATATATATATTTTATACATATAAATAAATATACATATAAATATACAAAACTTTTAAAAATTTAGGGGAAGTCTTTCAATTTGAAAATTTTTTGTAATGTCTGTGGTGTGAGTTCCTTTTTCTTTAAACGTATACAAATTTCGTTTATGTTCTTTGGTAGAATTTCAGAAATTCTTTTTTCTCGTTTTAAAAACTTCGAGTTTTAATAAATTTTTCATTTTTATTTCATACGAAAAAAAGTCTATGCTGTACCCCCTCCCCCCCTTTTTAAAAAAACAAACACCCCCTTTTGCACAAACAAATCTAAAAAAATTTGATTGGGGATTATTATAATAAAAAAAAAAAGTATCATGCTAAAAAATTTACGAAGTTTAGCCCCCGGGGTGTACCCCCAACCTACTGAGTTTAGGTCCCAGGCTCGATTCCGGTGCCCGAGAAATGTATTATTGTTGGAATGGGTTTACCCTTTACATGATAATTGAGGGCCCGGGGGGGTTGGATGTTGTGTCTTCCAAATTTTAAAATTTTAGAGTAGTTAGTAAAAGGTATAACCTGAACGGGTAGTAAGACCACGGGGCTAAAATGAAAGTAAAAGTGAAAGCACCTACAAACTACAATGGGATTGGTAACATATTTTGCGATCCACCGGATGTCTAGGTTCGGTTACACACGTGTCCAGATCTACATAAAAAAATGTGCTTTTTTGCAAGAAGTCTACTTCAAAATTTCCCCCTCCCCCTTTCCCCCTAACAATCATAATTCTTTTTAGTCCTTTCCCACATACTTTTTTTTAAAAAAAAATTTTCCCCCCCCTTTTTCAGACTAATTTAATATTCTTATAACAAATCAAAAAAAATTTGTAGGCCCAATTCAATTCCCGGTCAGATGTCATTTTAAAATTTAATTAATACGTAAAGAGGGGTAAACCTAATTAGCAAAACTCATATTCGAATCCTTAGAAAAAACCTTGAGTACTTTAAAACTTTTTTTATTAGTTTTGGGATATCGTACTAGCACACCCAGTGTAATTAAATTTTAATTAATTACACAAAGAAATATCTAAAAAAGAGGGAATGTACCACATTTTTTTTGGAGGGACAAAGGGAAACCATTTATAAGATCACCCTTTGTTTACCAATGGGATTTGAACCCTGACCACGATCTTCGTTCAAAAAAACTAATGAGCTTATTTTTAAATCAAGTTAAGGTTAACTTTAAAAATAAACGGTGGTCAAACGATGATTTCAACATCCGTGGAGGACAAAAGGAAACAAAAATCTAGAATGTTACCAACCCTTTTTTGGCCCCCCCTCTCCCCCTTTTTGGGGGTTTCTAAAACCTATCGCCCCCTTTCTTTTTTTTGTTGCCTAATTTTAAAATTTAAAGTAAGGTGTAAATTTTAAATAGTTTTATTATTTTAAACATTTT
>JBCFYV010009922.1:0-32102 GCA_039000515.1 Timema cristinae
GAATTTCTCGCTACGGTTGTTTTTTTTCTTCGCTATGGAAGATTTTTCAAAACCCTCCCATTATGACGTCACTCGATCCTGGTCTATTTCCATAGCTTTGCTGTGTGCTCCCCGGTTCAGTTCATCCGCGCCGACCATGTGGAGGAAAAAGTAAAAAAGTATTACGTGTAACGATAGAAATTGAGGTGAGCCCTATTCATTTATAGTTTATTGAAATCGTATAGTTAGTAAATGTTTTAGAAATAGGAAAATAATATATTTTATTGAAATGTTTAGGGATATAAACTGATATATAAATAACTTTAGAGCTCATGAAATTTGAAATCACTCCAAAGAATAAAACTAGTGTAGAATTGACGTGCCTTACTAAAATAACGTGTGAGACAGCACTAGACATACAATTTTAGAATAAGTTAATCAGTGGCGTGCCGTGACTGGACTAGTAGGACGGGGCTAGTCCTCAGACATTTTAAGTTTATTTATTTTTAGTAAATTTTAACTGGAAATAAAAGCATAAAATAATATCGAGTCTCAATTTGCGTCACAATAATCAACGAGATTCTAGCTATTTGTCCCGCTGCCCCCCCCACACCCCTTTCCCCCTCTCTACAATGACAACACACTAACATCAGAAGCGCTGTCACAATACTCAATGATATTCCCGCTGCTTGCGCGAACCCCTTCCCCTCTCCCAACAACATCGGAAGCGCTTGAGTCTTATCGGCTCTTACCGGGGAGAGGACTGGGTTGAAGCCAGACTATCCGTCTTATAGTAAGATATATGCTAACACTTGCGTTCTGTCACAGGTAAATGAAATTTTTGGGTTTGCTTCTTATAAGTGGTAGTGTTGGGGGTTGGTTAAGCTTATGTAATTGTTACCAGATGAAAGAGATCTTGTGAAGTGTTAAAGTGTTCGATTGTCAATTTAGTTTGACAGTGTTTGAAAGTGTGAAATATGGAAAGGATTTCAAATTTGAAACTGTTCCCTCCCAACAAAGCTTGGGAAGGGACCTGAGACAAGAAGCAGGGTTAGTGAAGGGTAGTTTCAGTGGGATGTAGCAGTGCCGATCACCTTTCTCAATGCTCGGGCTCTCGACCGATTATTCGCAGTTTCGTTTGGAGCCCTCACTTTTGAAGAAAAGCAGCAAAAAAATAATGAAAGGAGGCCAACTCCAGACACTTCTGCAAAAATAAAAATGAAAAAACTATACACGTCCTTTTCAAAATATAATATTATACTTCTTCAAAATGGTTAACATGCGTGCAAATCAAGAAACGGGCTGTATTGTGGGCCTTGTGTGTTTTCAAATTACAAATCAGGGAGGGGTGGAATAATAACGGCTTTTGTGATTCAGCAATTTCCCCAAAGCCAAGATGCGACATGAAAAGACTCACTCCCCACCTATCCGCAATAACTAAATAAAAACTTTCGGGAAAAAACCAAATCAACTGAGTGAGCAAAAAAGGTTAGACGTTTTAAAACATAATCCAGAGGTTGATTCAAACCGGGAACTAATGAAACGATTAAATTGTGTGTTGCTGTTTTTGGCTAAGCAGGAGCTGCATTCAGAGGTCACGACGAATGGGAAGATTCCCTTAACTGGGGAAACACATTGAACTAATGCAGTTACTTTCTAAATACGATAGTAAATTGAATTATCATCTCCAGAGCAGGGGCGTAAAAGGAACCTCCAACAAAATTAAAAAACGACATTATAGAATGTGCTGGTGATGAAATTTTTGGGATAGATTAAGTCGGAAATAAATTATGCATTTTTTCTAGCAATAATGTTGGATGAAACTACGAACAAATTTGCAAAGCTCTATCAACTTTCGACCATCCTCGATTGTGAAGATGGCCAAATATATTAAATATTTATTGGGTTTTTAGATGTCAGCAGTGATCGCAATGCAATTATTTAAGTAAGAATGTTTTTCGAATCCTTCGAGTTTCAATTGTGAGCAAAAACTTGTAGCACAAGCGTATGATGAAGCCGCTACTTTTTTTTAGACATTTAAACGGGATACAAACGCTTGTGAAAAAAAGGTGCCCAGGGGCACTCTTCACCCACTGTTTGCTCACAAAATCAATCTAGTTTCTTTCACAGTCTGTGAATCATACAACAGAATGCAAGATATTTTTTAAGACATTGAATGGCATTCAAAATTTTTTTTCACATTCAAACGAAACGCATTAACGCTCTTAATCAATCTGGATAAAAGAGCGGTTTTCCAACAGTTGTCAGTACAAGGTGGAATTAATTCCAGAATTGTGAAAAGGTGAATGAAAATAAAACAGAGCTATACAGTTTTTTGAGAATTTGCTGAAAATCCAGGGTAGTTGGATACTGATGCTTTCCTGACTGCTAAGGGTTATTTATCATCATTAGAGATTTCTATTTCACCTTTCTACTGAAGGTTTCAGCAACATTTTTCTCTCACCGCACATTATTCAAAATTCTTCAAACCAAAACTTTGATGTGAAATACTGCATCGATAAAGTAAGAGAGACGATTTCTCTACCTCAAAGATGCTAGAAACGACATTGAAGAGAAAGTATAGAAAATTAGAAGATGATGACAACGTGGAAGCTCCTAAGAATAGACGTAGAGAAGAGAATCATTGAATTCAGAAATAAATATGTGCGTCTTTATAATGAAATTATTGACACCATGGTTGGGCAAAAAGAGCTGGAGGTTTCAAGATCTTATGAGCTGAAAGAGCTCCCAGATTCAAAAAAATTTCAAATCTCGATTTCCTGAAAATTAATTTTTGTCATTAAGTCAAGCTATGGTAAATTTTTTTCAAATTTTGGCATTTTCGGAGTGAATTAGTGTCAGTTTACAGACTATCAGACTTTTCAGATAAGACTGTGACTGAAATTATGAAGTTCCTGGGAAAAACAGACTTAGCAAAAGAAGCATTCCAAGAAACATATAAATTGTGTTGTTTGATATCAACAATGCCAGTAAGCACATCCACTGTTGAGCGCACCTTCTCTTGTTTGAAACGTATTAAGATGACTGTGGGGTAACACCTAGTGTGAAAAAGTCTCTCTACACTTCCTGTTGTCAGTCGAAGAAGGCTTGCTAGATGAACTGCAGAGTCAAAAATCATTCTACACTTCTGTTATCGACAAATTCATTTAGAAAGGTGACAGAAGGATTGCACTAATATACCATAAAGGTAAGATATAACTTTTTTTTATTTGTTTAGTATTTATGTGTTTATTTTTATCCATGTTTGGTTTTTTTTTATTTATTTATTTGTTTGTTTTTCCATGTCTAAATATTGTGAATCGGTTGGAGGGAGATAAATTGCCTACCCTATGGCCGTAAAAGTGTATTTGCAAAGTTAACATATTGTACATTATAGGGAAAGAGTTTTCCCCTTAAACCCCATAATGAAAGGTGTCTTCAAACCTAGTCCTCTTTGAGAAAAGTCACCGCACGCCACTGAAGTTAATATTTGTATACATAGACCTACCTAAAGAAGAGACCCCATAGCCTCAGCAGCAGCAGGCTTCATCTAAAAGGGACCCATTAGCTACTTCCATTCCTGTCAGGTCAGATACCATGGTCTGGTAGTTGAGTAGACCTTCTAGTCTACCCTGGGCCACTTCCGGTTGATACGGCGTGTATTGAGTCGCCTGCATGATTGAAACAATGTCGCGATACACTAGGCTAAGCTACAATTCTTTAAAATTTGTTAAAGCTGCAAGCTCATATTATAATAATTTATTAATTAAATTTTTATAAGCCGACATAAAATGTATATTACTAAGTATTGGTAAATCATAGTTTATTTAAAGATTTGGTTTTACCAGTATTTCCAAAACTACCAGATTATCATAAACTAAAATAGACAACACATATTGTAAATTATACTCAAATGTGCAACTCAACCAATTATATTTAAAAACGTATTTAAATTAAAAATAAATATGTTAATGAATAGGTTAGGAATAAGTCAAATTGTGATGTATAATTACTTCATACTAATAAACCAATTTAAATTATTTAAAATTTCATAATGAAAACGTATTTACTTTTAAATCCTCTTAAGAGGAAGTTTATATGAGAGGAAATGCCACTTGAATTTTCTTTTCTTGAATTTATAAAGCTTAAGTTGATGTTAATTGATCAACTAAATACGTTTGAATGTACAGACATATTGCATATAAACTATATTAAAATAGCGTAATAATATGTATACATTGTATCAACATCATCATCTTCATGAACTGATTCAAGTCGTGGCCGGTTCATTAAGTATTATGCCTCCATCTCCCCTGTCCTTCTACCATTCTTCCTTCGCCACTCTTTTCACGCTCTTCCTGTCATTTGCACACTTGCTGTTTGCTTCTCCCATCTTTTCCCTTTGGTCTCCCTTGTGGTTTCTTCCCTACATATATTCATCCCCCTCCCCTTCCATCTCCATTACATGTCCATTCCATCTCAGTCTTGCTTTCTCTACTATCTCATGAAATCCAACATCCTCATTACAGACCTTTCCACTCAGTCTTGCTTCCTCTACTAACTCATGTACTCCAACACTTCATTACAAGCCCTAACCACTCAGTCTTGCTTCCTCTACTATCTCATTATTTCCAACACCCTCATTACATAAACCAAAATCATCTCATCTTGCTTCCTCTACTATTCATGTCTCCAACATCCTCATTTACAAGCCCTTTCCCATCTCAGTCTTGTTTCCTTTTACATCTATGTACTCCCATCTTCATTACATACCTTTCCAGCTCATTTGCTCCTCTACTACCTGTACTTCCTGTATTATTTTTTCCCTTAATTTTAATCCAAATCTGTTTCCCTTTTGTGACACTAGCATGATCCCACAAACTTCATTTTCCACGGCTCCACTTTCCTAGGCCCTCTTACTTCCCTGCCCATGTTTCTGCTGCATACGTGATACAAAGTACGCCCTGTAAAAACTCTTTAAGGCACTTATCTTTTCTATAGCAGGTCTCTCACACACTTGTTGAAAAACTCTCCCTGCTGCCCTTTGTCTCATATAAATTCTTTGCTACCCCCCTTTTGCCTCATTCACACTACTTCACCACTCTTTGCTGCTTTAAAATCTAATCCATCGAGTCCATCACCTTTCTTGGTCTTGTTCACTGCCTTGTCAGCACCATCACTTGTGTTTTAAGAGTTTATTTGAAGCTTTGCGCATTTAACATGGCCGTTCTCACTACCGTGTTTGAATACAGTGTAATGCAATGAACTGTGGAGCACGCCTCTAATTCTACCATTGTCTTGAAGGTTGTGGAATATTCTAGATTGCAGCCGTATATCTGTATCTTCCATGAACAGACAAGAAGGATAGATAGTGTTGAACATCATTCGAGTATTGATGTCAGATATATCAGTTATACCCACGTCACGCAGAGTAACACATCTAAACTTACTAATCATTTCTACCCTCCCAGTGTTACCCCATTGTGTCCTGTTCTTGGTTCCCATCTTGAACAAGGAAATACTATCTTTACTTTCTCACGATCATAACATTCAATATCCTGATTTAGACGTTAAAGTTCCCTTTGAATCCAAAGAAGTTATTTTTTGCAAAGTCCTTTATCCCGTTTGTCTGTCTGTTACTGGGACAAGAGCCGAAACCATTATACCGATCGTCTAAAACTTTTTATCTAGGTTTTTCATAAGGATATTCATAGGATTTTTTTTAGAATCGTTCATTAAACCCTGAAATTAAAAGCTATTTTACTTAAGGGCTATAGGATCAAGATTACGATTTTTTTCAAAATTGGTCATAACAATTTTGATTAAAATTTGTATCTGGCCCTTTTTAACATTAAAAACAAAATAATGCATTTCATTTTCCCATAAAGTTCTTTGAGCGTACATATATGTTACGCATGGCGTAGCACAGAGGAGCGACGGGAGCAGTCGCTCCAGGGCGGCATAGCTCAGACGGGCAAAGGGGGGCGGAACGAACTGGGAAAAAGTATATTTTCAGGCTAAGCTCAAGTCTATGAAAATGTTATTTTAGTAAAACACTCGTCAGTTATGTAAAGGGTAATAAGGGAGAAGGTGGTGAAGAAAGGTTCTTAACAGAAACATAACATGGTTCAATGGTCAATAACTGAGATTTGTGTGTGTTTCAAATGTTTGAAACCTTCTTTTTTAACTGACTCAGGGGACAAAGAAATTTTAGACTCGTGCAAGCCTCTAGTACTTAAATTTCCCAGATGACATCTCTCCTAACTAGGGCCCAAAAGCTTGTAAGACTTAAAACTGTTTTTTCAAGCCACATTGAAAAAATTTAAAAGTATTATAGACCTTGCGATACTGTGATCGGGCGTGCTCAAGTTGGAGCCAGCTTCCCGGATGTTGTGAGTGCGTGCTCATCTTTTTGACAATGCCCCTTACATCCGCAAGTGCTGAGAGATCCTTTTCAAAACTGAAAATTATCAAAAGCTACTTCGTAGCACCATGTCGCAGAGCGTCTGAGATTTTTCTAGAAACGATCTCCATCGAGCGAGCCAGAGCAAGAAATATAGACTTGGGAAGACACCATCTTACAATTTGAAAGTGCCAAATCACAAAAAAAAATTTTAAATATGCAATTTTGATTTTCTTCCAACAATTGTGAAGATTTTCACTACAAAATTTTGTCTTTCCAAAATTTTTTTTTATTTTTTAAAAGGGTTTTGTGTTGGTAGCCCCATTTGTTAAACAATTTCACTTTAATTTGTGATGTATTTCCCCAAATAATGTCTATTGACAAAAAATTAAGGACCAAAAAACGTAAATGATAAACTTTTCTTTAAAAATACTTTTTTCGTTTGTGAATAATTTGTTCGTTAGTTTAGTTTTTTTTCCCTATGTGACAACAATAAATGACAAATGTTATCTATATTAAAATACTCTGTTTTATTAGTTCCAAACTCCAAAACTTAGTTGTTATATTGTTAAAGTAAAAAACTAAGCAGATTTGCATTTCAATATAACATACTTTCAGTAAATGTAAATCCAGCACAAAAAGAAAATAAATTTTTTAATTTCTTTTCTTTATGGAACAAGAATAATAAGAAACCACCAACATAGGGTACTTTTAAAGTCATTTTAATCTGTTAGGTTACTTAAATTTATATGGTGTTATGGTTCAGTTAATTTTTTTGAATGGAAAAAATGGGGGGGGGGGGTTGCCCAAGTTAAACCGCTCCAGGGCACTTAAAACCTAGCTACGCCACTGGTGTTACATTTTTATTAAAAATCCCCAAATAATTACCATCATATATCCCAAATTCTTTGAAATATGGAATGGCTTATCATTGCAAAGTTTTTAGGAATCTTAAAATAAACAAATTTTAGCTGAAAAATATTTGATAAAATCAATATTTTCTGAGTTATAGTAAACATAATTTTCATTAAAGAGATTTGGAAAATGGTTTTTGTGGAAGAGTTTAATATTTCTTTGGTGAAAGGGCAGTGTTCCTTTATTGCCCATTAAGTTTCAATTAAACAATTTTTTATAATTTCGTTTCACATATCTTACAAACTAAAGTATAATATTATTATAAAGGAGCTAGAAAGTCTATGTGGAGCATTGTACCAGTGGCTGTATATTATGTTCAGCCAATAAAAAACTCTTTTGACACTGTAAAATACGGGAAAGTTTAGGTGAGCACAACCAGTTTCAGCTTTGATCAGAGTGGGTCCACTATAGTTTTTAATTTGCCGTGCTAGTGTTAAAAACTGTGTTAATCACAAAGACACAGTTTTGTGAAAAAACTAATTTGAAAGTTTTGGAAAATAGGCAAATCCATACTTAAAATCAATATGTGCAAATGTGACGTACAAGATCAAAACAATAAAAAAAACGTTAGTGTACATAATTGCCGCATCCTAGTGTAAGCTTCTGTTGACATAACACACTTTGCATACTATCATCCTACCATTTTCTACACTATTTATAGAGAGGGTAATGTTTGAAAAGCGACCTTTTCTTAACGTTATACGCACAAAATGTTTCAACAATGATTATTTAAGAAAGTCAGCACTCTTCAGCAATTGTCGTCCTCTCTTTCAAATACTATTGTAAACTGGAGGTACATTTTTGTGGGGCACTGATGTCTCCAGGGTTTCCCGTAGAAATGGTGGCAACCGGAGAAAACAAATTGTTTGGAGATCCATTAAATCATTTTTTATCTATTGTTATTGCATTAGGTCCAATGTACTTCAGTTGTATATCTAGGTGTGTATCGATGCTTCCCCTTCTCCTATAACTCACTGATTTGAAGTCATTTTCGTTTAATGTTGTTGTATAATAAATTATGTATTTCAGTGAATGTGTTTTTATAAAAAGATCCCAAGCTAGTTTTTTTTTATAATGTAGCTACATTATCCTCACTAATATGTAGCATTTCTATCTATATTTACTTTGCGCAGCTGTAGTGGGCATTTCAATAAGGGCAGCAAAGTTCAAGCAGTCTTTTCGAAATATTTATTTCACAATCAAATTTTCTTATTTTTATCAATATATATCGGATCAATTACTACCAGTCATTGAGAGTTCTATATCACCATTGTAATTCCCCCCTCTCAGTCAGACTATTAAATGAATAACATTCCATATATTTTTTTTTGTGTGTGTGTCCAAAAAACCAGAATTTGTGATCAATGGTCTTGGATGTTGGAGAATGTTTGTAATGCCTTATTAATATGACAGAAATGCAGCTGTTTTTGTTGTGTCCAACACGTATGTCCGAGTATATTTCTGTAATTTATGAGGAAGCTGTACAATGAGAACCAACATCGTTAGCCCTCCCAGTTATTAATACACGCTAAAGATAGCATATGGCTGCCTATCATCACAGATATGCAGAGTAAGATGGTAGATCCAAGTTGTATTTTAAAAAAGGTGCACTGCATTTTAAACGTTGTATTTTTTGTTTTATCACAATCTGATAAAATATTGTCCATTTTCTTGGTGTTATAAGCAATGTAAGCCAATGGTGATGTTACTATAATTGTCACAGGAAGTGAGTTGGGGCAACCCGTCTTAATTTGAAGAGCCAACCTCAAAGTTTGTTTTATATAGTAAATTGATTTCATCTAGGCTCTTTGAAGAAGTGTTTATGGATAGAGTATTTTATTTCTCTACACACATTTACGAGTTTTTAGTAAATGTCTTTCAAAGAAAGAGAAGTATGTGCGGTGCACTGTATCATTTATTGTAGAAAGCCATGCTGCCAAGACATTTGGGTTGAAAAGATTATTTATTTTCCTTTTCGAAGTACAGTATGTTTCCCAGGTTTCCTTCGAACTGTCCTCACTAGGAATGGATATGATGGCATTACTTCCAACACCAAGGGGGGATGTCATATCAGAAATCAATTCACTCTCTTAGCCTCTTTTGACCATTTTTCACATCTTCCTTTCTAGAAAAATTTAAATGTTTGAGTGAGTCCCAAGCCAGCGGTTTCTCTTCCACCTTTTCGCCTTAATTTCTGCTCCATTGTGTTCAAATCGATGATTTCTCGGAGATCCTCCTCATCCTGGACGTTTTATTATAACTGCGGGGCGAAAGATGTACTGAGTTCAACTCTGGGATCGATAATGGAAATAGCTTTGAATGGCGATTATTTAATCTTTGAATAAAGGGACTTTTGTTTTCGCAGAGCTGCCAAGCTGGGGCCTTTTTTACAATGTATGTAGGGTTGTCTTTCATCCATGAGACCAGAATGTTCTTTTTGTCCTGAAGGCTCGTTCTACTTGAAGCCTGGCAGTAATATGGAAATAGTTTTTTCAGGACGGAATGAGGTCATACTTTTTTTCTTATGGGCCACTTATACCACAAGTGTTTTCAGGACAGTGGCAGGTTGAGGGGGGTGGGGGAGGTGTGAGGGGGGGAAGATCCTGATTCGTCAGAGGAGACGGGAGCTGCGGGGGAGGGGGGGAGGGGTTTGTATGATTGGTTCAGAGGGAAACTCACCCCCTCACCCCTTTCCCGTGCGTGAACTCGCGGACGCGTACTATCTCTTCACCCTCTCTCTCTCCCCTCTCTCTCATCAGTATACAACGCAGATATCGGAACAGTGGCTTGTCGTAAGGTGGGTGAAGGGGTGGGAGGTTGACTCGAGGGTGTTTTCCCCTCAAAATGGTCAGAACACTTCCCTTCATGCTTTGTGCCAGCCTCATTATCATATAGATGTGCGGTAAGGTCTACCCTTTATCCCTCCTAGGTTAGAGTTATTTTTTTGACCAAGACAAGCTGCAGAAGAAAAACCTTTGATGTAATCGGACAGAACGGGTCCTAGGTAGTTCATTACATAAACGAGAATCTTGAATCGGTATTCCTGACAAGATTTTTTAATCGTTCTGAACGGCTCTTGAGCTTTTCAACTTAGACATCATAAGCTAAAAAACTTTCATGTTTATGTTAGGAACAGTCTAGATCCATGCGTTAGAAACGTTTGTGGAAGGGGGGGGTTAGTACAAGTGATGAATATCTTCCCTGTATTGCTTGTTAGCTCAACCCCCCCTAGCTGTGAGAGTGCTTTACAACCAGATGGTAACATCTGTTTTGCTTTGAAAAACTTGACAGAGATTCAATTTTACAACAGGGACTTAAGAAATAGTTTATTCATGTTGGAAAAATAAGTCTCTTGACGCGGGGTTTAAACTTCCCCGCTCTGAAGAGGGAGGGGCTAAGTCTCTGCAACTCCTTTTCGCCCCGCCTCCTGAAGAGGGGGGTAGAAAGTTTACAACCCTTACTTCTTTCTATATATTGAGTTACCCCTTTAAGAAGAAATCATTTGCTATAATCTATATTCTAAACAACAACATCAAGAATGTCTATGAATACTCAGCAGCGCTTTTGTCCGCAATCGGATCTAGTGAGGTAGTGTCAAGGAAGCTAACTGATTTAGAGATAGTCGCGGGAAATTTTATTACGAGTTTTAAAAGAGATAACAACTAGATACGGGCGTAGAGTCCTCACCTTGTTGGAGAACCAAATATAACGTTTGGTTACAACGCGGGTTTTTTCTACTTACTGACGATCAGCTGAAGGAGATTTCCAAAGCCGACTTGCTGTTAGTATACCAAGGCATCTCCAAGAACAGCAAGACATCACTCATAAGCTTTGAAGGTATGTGAACGCTTGTACGATTTTTTGCAACCATTTTTAGGGTTAAACAAATCAATCGAAAGCTGTATTTTTCACGTCAATCTCAGTTAGGATTTTACAAGTAGGTTTTTTTAACTCATCCTCTACGCAAATGCAGGTTCACTTCCTTTAATTCATAATTAGTACGTTGAATAATTTTCTAATCTCAGTTAAGGATGTACAGAATAGGGTTTTTCAACTCTCCCTCTACGCAATGTGGTTCACCCTCTTTAAATTTTAGTGTAGTTGAATAATTTCTATCTCATTGGATGCGAGTAGGTTTTTTCAACTCATCCTTCGCAAATGCGGGGCACTTTTTTTAATTCATAATTAATGTGAAAATTTTTTAATCTCGGTTTGGATGTACAGAGTATGGGTTTTTTTTAACTCTCCCCTACGAAAATGTGGGTTCACCCCTCTATAATTCATAATTAGTACGTTGAAAAAATTTTCTAATCTCAGTTAGGATGTACAAAGTATGGGTTTTTCAACTCTCCCTCTACGCAAATGTGGGTTCACCCTCAGGGCTGAAGTAATGCTAATAAAAAATAAAACATTACAATGTTAGTTAAAAAAATGTATTTTCGGCAACTTTTTAATATGAATTAAATTTTTTTAAAATTTTTGGTTAAATCTAATCGAGGTATTGGAAAAAAGCCTGCTTTTTCCAGCTCAGCCACACCGCCGGTTATAAACAAATTAAGCTAAATTTTTAGATATATGAAATGAGCTATATATTTATAAGATGTGCACGCGCTTTTGCGGAAGAAAAAAATCAAAAACCCATTTTTTGGAAAACCCCCCTCAGTAAGCACCTAATCGAACCTGATCCTCTACAAAAATGGGGCCCGCCCCCTCTACATACGATTCGGCGATTTTTGCTTTAGCCCACAGATTTTTGGGAAACTTCTGATAAAACCTTTTACTTCAAAATTCAGTCAACCCAAATAAAAGAAAAGGGGTTTTTTTCCCCTTTTTCTTACGAAAATGCAAAACCCGCGCCCTCCACCCTGCTTCAGGTTCGACCCTGCTTAGTCATCCTCCAGCATTATTTAAAAAAAAAAAATTTTTTTCTTTACGGTTCAACCCTAGGTTATTTCCCCCAATTAAAACTGAGGATTTTAAACTTCGTCATGCAAAAATGTTGGTACAAGGGATTTTTTAACCTTACCTTTAAAGTGTTATATCTCAAATTTTAAAAACCCCACGCCCCCGAACACCCCACACACGCCCGACATACACACACCACACTTATTTTCAAGTTTTAATATGAACTGCTAACTAGATTCCCTGTTTTTTTTTTTTTTTAATACCCGTCTCAGAGCCGGTCGAAGGTTTTAAGAGAAACTGACCAAAAATGAAGGAGAGAGTGGGGCCCTTTTAGACTAGTGTACCCAAACAGGGTCATCCACCAGCAAAACGAGCTCGTTTGATCTCCTATTTTATACTCGAAAAATAATGGGAATAGGTGTATACTCTTGATGATTAGACCTAATGAACAACTTTTAAATTTAGATCTTAAAAACATGATTTTTGCTCTTCGCGAAGGGGAAGGGTGTTAAGTTACAATAAATATACCCGGGCAGATTAAGACCTGAGGTACTGATATCGACCAGACAATATAGATAACAATCCAAAGACTTTTGACCTTATCAGAAACTTAGGTGGGGGTTTTACTCATTTTAGGTTTTACCTGGAGCCTAGGATTTCATTAAACTTTTGAACAAGCATACCCCGACGTATAAAGACATACTCAATCAGAAATGAACTACCCTAAAGGATCCCGACAGTTTCTGTTGCGTGGGGGATTTTTATTAAAAGAGAAAAAGAATCAAACCGAAGGGTCCCGATAAAGGTAAATTGTACCTCATTTGCGAGTTTAGGCATCCTATAAAGGGAGAATTGTAAAAGGCATTTCAATTTTTCCTTATAGAATATTTAAACCAAAATTGGAGGAGAATATGAAAAATAGGGGTTTTCCCCACCCTTCCAATTGAGGGTTTCTTTTCTAGAGACTCGGGATGGATAACGCGGCAGTTGGAAATGAGAAAAATTTGGGAAAAAAAAACTCCGTTTTCCCCGATGGGGGCCCCACGTTCAAACCAAAAACAACCCAGCGTAGGGCGCAAAAAATGTTAGCGAAGAAGGACTTGTTCCCCGTACCGTATTGGCGTCCTCTTTGAGCCGACAGGAGAGCTCAGCTTTATCATCTTACCAAATTTTTCAAAAAATTTGCGAATCGAAATGGGATCCCGCCCCGTTCAAAATGAGAAATATTGAACGCTTCGAAAGGCTTAACGATAACCCTTAAATGTAAAACACTGAAAACAAAAAAGGTAGTGACTTTTTATATTGACACTGCGACAACTTAAAAAGCTATAGTCTTTCCCCATGCAAGTCATTGCAAAGAGCGCGCAACATTTTTCATTTTTTAGAAAAAAAAGTAAATGGAAAAAAGGGGGAAAAATTATTTTTTCAGCGCGATCAAAAATCGCCCGGTTATAACCCCCGCAACTAACCCCATGTTGGGTGAACGGGTTTTTTTTGTGCCGCTGTTGACTTTTTCGACTGAAAAAAACTTAAAAAACATAAAAAACGTTAAAAAATTTGGGGCGGTAAGGATACATTCCCCAAGGAAAAAAAAATTTCCACTTTTCCACATATAAACAACAGGAAAAAACAATTTATGGTACGCTGACTTTGGAGAGCTTACTCGTGCCTATAGAAACGTTGCCGACACGAAATTTTTTATATGAGAATGTGCGAGTCATGTACGTATTCTGAGGCTGTACAAAAAATGCTTTTTTTGATGAAACCTGATCCCGACACTTCAGGGAAAAGTTGACAGCCCCAATTTTGTTGAAGCTCCGTAGATACGGCAAAGCGCGTACAAATTATTAAGTTTGTATTCCAATGACACGCTAAACCCTGTTCAAAGAATGCGCATAAACGGTACTCTTTCTTTATGCGAAAAACCCTCCCAAAATGACGATATCGCGTTTTGGACATTCCACTGAAGACTTTATCGGGGGAGAAACCACGCGGGGTGTAATATTAATTACAAGCCAGTCATCTGAGGTGGTAATCCATAACGCCTTGCACGACTTTTTTTCCTTCCGAATCGTTTTTTGAACGTAGAGAAACTGATCGTTAAAGGGAGAGCGCTTTTGTAAACCAGGAAAATTCAGAGTTATTGGGAAAATGGGGAAATTAAAAGAATATGAAGTTTTTTGGACGGTTTCGAGGGATCAAAATAAAAATTAAGATATTTTCCTTTCTAGTCCCTCCCTAGAGAAATGGATCTTACCTCAAACCCCGAGAAACTTAAAACACTCGTGGGGTTTATCCTGATTATGACGTTTCAAACTAGTCACCCGTAAAGGTGTGTTCCCCCTATGTATAAGTTTCATTTGAGCGCTAAACAGATCATTTAAAGCAAAGAAAATTTTTTAAACGCCTCACGAAGCATACTCTCGGAAGACTAGACACGCTTGTGGGTTTTGGCGACTATTCGAATGAAAAATTTTTTTGGGGGATTACCAACCTTCCCTGTATACAAGTGACGATACTTGCGACGTCTTTGAGAATTTCGTGATCTTTGTAGAAGACGTATGACTCGCCCCGGAGGGTCTCTTACAGCCCCCAGTCCGCGTACCAGGCTTATTGGAATAACCCGGTAGGTTCGAATAATAATATGGGTTTACAAAATTCTTGGGGAAGCTTTCAGGGGGGATATTTTTCGTAGCAAATTCACTTGTATAAAAATTTATATGAGTCATTTGCCCGCCAAAAGAGTCTTACCTTCGTTTATCTAGACGTGAATGGATCTATTTTTTAGATTTTGGGGTCTTTCCCCTATGGGGGGTTCAGGGCTTGAAGAGCCGAAATGAGCTTTTTGGATGTGTAAAGTGGAGGACGATCAAAAAGGGGGTTATCTTAGTAGATCTTAAAATATCCACAATAATTCACGCGCTATCCGACTTCCCCGTTTGTCTGAAAAAGGGTTCCCACCCGTAGGGAAAAAGAAATTGTTAACCTTTACGATAAGATGGGTACGTCATTCATCCCGTCATCAAAGTTATGTTTAGGAATGGTTAAACTGGGAGGATACGGGTCTCTTTCAAGCAATCCCCAGGATGGCTCCAAAAATTTGGTGAACGCGGAAATGGGGAGAAAGCGAGCAATCATTTAAAGAACAGTTTTTCAAAGATGAACAATCCCGCATTGGGCCCGTTATTTTAACAAGGGGCCTACCGTACGGTAAAAAAACCCCAGGGGGAAGGGGAAATTTTGGAGCGGGTCCTCATAGCCTCCAAACTTTAAAAACGTATGATTGTGCCCGAAAATGTATCATTGAGATGGGCCGCAGGAGTTTTACTTTGATATTCATTTTGCGGGATTCGCCATTTTGGAAATTCAAAAATAGTCTGTACGGCTACTTACCGGCATGGTTCCCGCCCTCCCTCCAGGTCAAAAAAACTCAATTACAGATACAGACCCCTCTCTATACAACTGTTGGGCCCGGACCAGAGACTTATCCCGTTAGCTAATACTCCTGGAACCTCCATAGGACAAAACAATGTTTAGGCAGCCCGTAGAAATAAAGGGTTGGTAAACTAAAAGACAGACTCGAGGTGGATCATACCGAGTTCAAGGTTTACGCCCTAAACTCTATCTTTTGCGTGCAAAGAAGGTGAGACGCTAAAGGAAAAGGTGTCAAAGTAGCCGTTAAGAACCTCTTTTTAGAGGACTATCAAAATTTTTTTTACCAATGAAACGGTAGTCATGGGGAAGGCCCTTTTCAATAAAGCGTGGAATTAAAAACTTTTCATCAAAAATTCATGGGGTTGCGCTATGCTCTATCGAGAAAACGACAGGTTCCCCTGGTCAGTCAAAACTCTCCCTTTGGGGGCATTCCCAAAAAAAGGAGCAACCAATATTTCCTTCCAAGAGACCTTTGATTAAACCGGCCCGCATTATAGTGCAATGTGGCGGGCCCTGACACAACTTTATCAAAGTGTGAGGCATTTAAAAACCCAAAGAGACGTTGATACTAATTTTAAGGAAAAATTAATGATACAAAACCTTTTATCACTAAAAAAAGTTAGTGCTTTAAAAAAGACTTGAAAAAAAAAATGCTAATTTAGTATGTATCTTTTTTAAAAAAAGTTATTTATTAAATAGATTTTTTCAGTGTTATGTTTATTAATGCACTAGAAAAAAAGTTGTGCTTTAAAAAAAAAGATTTGAGAAAAAATATCAATTTTATTTTGTATCTTTTAAAAAAGTATATTCATTAAATAGAGTTTTTCAGTGAGCAAATTTTTTTATTAATGTCACAAAAAAAAAAAAAAAATTTTAGTGTTTTTAAAAAAAGACTTGAGAAAAAAATATTTTTTAAAAAAAGTATCTTTTAAAAAGTAATTATTAAAAAAGGTTTTTCGCTGGTATGTTTCGATTAATTCACTAAAAAAAATGTTAGTGTTTTTAAAAAAGACTTGAAAAAAATATGTTAATTTAGTATTTCTGTTTAAAAAGTATATCTTAAATAAGTTTTCATGTGCGTATGTTTTGATTAATGCACAAAAAAAAAATTTTAAGTGTTTTTTAAAAAAAGACTTGAGAAAAAAATCAAATTTTTAGTATTATTGTTTAAAAAAGTTATTCATAAAAATTTTTTTTCTTTGTCTATTTTTGTTTAAAGTCACTAGAAAAAAATTTAGTGCTTTAAAAAAAGATTGAGAAAAAAAATGCAAAATTTTAGTATGTATCTTTTTAAAAAGTATATCTTTAAAATAGATTTTTCAGTAGCGATTTTTTGATTAATGCACTGAAAAAAATTTTAGGGCTTTAAAAAAGATTGGAAAAAAATATTTTTAAATATGTATCTGTTTAAAAAAAAAAACTTAAATAGAGTTTTCAGGTGCGTATGTTTCGTTAATGTATTTGAAAAAAAGTTGTGCTTTAAAAAAGACTTGAAAAAAAAATATGTTAATTAGAGTATCTGTTTAAAAAGTATATTCATTAAATAAGTTTTCAGGTGCTTTTTTTTTTTTTAATGCCTGTTTAGGTTTAAAAAAAGATTAGAAAAAAATTTGTAATTTAAATTTTTTTAAAAAATAATTCTTTAAAATGTTTTTCAGGGTTTTTTTTGGTACAAAAAAAAAATTTTAAAAAAAAGATTTTGGAAAACAAAGCAAATTTTTGAGTTTTTTTAAAAAAGAATTTCTTTAGAGTTTTTTCGGGGCTTTTTTTGGTAAGCCCCTAAAAAAAATTTAGGTTTTTTGGGCAAAAAAAAATTTTAATTTTATAAGATTTTTTAAAAAGTTTTTAAATTAAATTAGAGTTTGCGGGGGTTTTTAACCCCCCCCTCCCCGGTTACAACCCGGACCTCTCAGGGTGGTACAATAACAAATAAGTCGGATTACAACGGGACCTCTCAAGTTCTGCTGGACAATAACCGCCCTTCAAAGCTCTGTCTGGTCTAACCGCTCAGTGGGGGTTACAACCCAGACTCTCAGAATTGGGGTACAATAACCGGCCCTCCAGAGTTCGCTGGACAATCCAGACCTCTCAGAGCTCTGTCTGGTACAAAAACCAGTACAGTCGGGGTTAAAACCGAGTTTCCCGAGTTTTCTAGTACAAAAACCAGCTACGCAAATTAAACCCGGGAACCTCTCAGTTTTTCTGCCTGTACAATAACCAAAACCTCTCAGAGTTTGCTGTGAAATCCCACTGCAGTGGGGGTTACAACCCGAAATCTCTCAGAGTTTTTTTGGGTACAAAAACCCACACGTCGAGATTACAACCTGGACCTCTCAAGTTCTCCCTGGTACAAAAACAGAACCTCTCGAGTTCTGTCTGGGCAAAAAACCACTGCAGGGGGGTTACAACCCGGATCTTCGGTTTTTTGGGGGTACAAAAACCCAAAAGGGAAAAACCCCCTTCTCAGGGTTCGCGGGCAAAAACCCGGGACTCCAGAGCTCTTTTGGGTGCAATAACCAGCTCAGTGGGGGTTACAACCCAAGATCTTCAGATTTCTGCGGGACAAAAACCCCGGGGGCCTCTCAGAGTTCGCCGGTCAAAAACCCTCCCCTCGGGCCCTCGCTGGTCAAAACCACTCGGGGGGGTTACAACCCGGACTCTCAGGTTTGCGGGTACAATAACCCTAAACGGGGGAAAAAATTTACAACCTGGCCCTCTCAGGTTTCCCCGGGTAAAACAACCAAACCCTCTCGGCTCTGTTGTGCAAAAAACCAGCTCATGGGGGTTAAAACCCGAGATCTTTAAGTTCTGCCTGGAACAAAAACCCGGGAAACCTCTTTCGCAAAAAAAGGTTCCCCTTTACTGGTAAATAACCAGGACCTCTCAGAGCTTGTTGGTGCAATAACCAGTACAGTCGAGGTTACAACCCGAGATCTCTCAGAGTTTGTCTGGACAAAAACCCATTACATTTGGGGATTACAACCCAGACCTGGGAAAAATTTTTTTTTTCCCTTTTAACCAAGAAAATAAAAACTATCATCTTTAACCTTTTATGGAAAAAAAAAAAAAAATTGTTAATTTTAATTCTTTTTTTTTAAAAAAAGCCGTTAATTTCAAAAAAAAAGAATAAAATTTGTCAGTAAACTTTAAAAAAGTTACCTCATTTAATTGCAAGTAGCTTGAAAATTTTAAAACTTATACTTTTAAGAGCTGTAAAAAGTTTTTAGTTAAAAGGCCCCTAACCCGTTTCAGTTCTTCTTGTAGGCCCCTCGCTCGTTTCCTCAAAAGTTTTTACTCTTCTTTCCAAGCGAAGTTTAGAAGGTCAGTAGTTTTCCCTTCCTCTTTGAAGTGTCAACCTGTTTTCCCGCAAAACTTTAACTTATTGAAATCAATGCACTCTTTATCTCGTTTTTTAAGCTATATATGAACAAACGGAATAACCCAAATCAAGTTCCGCATCGCACTCTTGGTTTAGATCGAAAAGTTTTGTCCGACAAATTTAAAAATTTTTAAAAACCTCGCTGAGCACTCAGACATTTTTTTTTTAAAAAAGGGGCAGGAAAAACCCTCGGGTTTTTTAAACTTTGTACTTTTCGCTATCAGCGTTTAGATACCTGAAGCCGACTCAACTTCCATTTTTTTTAAAAATAGACGAGGTGAGGGGGAAGGGTTTCCGATTTTTTGAAAAGTTGTCTCATTTATGATTTATTGCTAACTCACTGTTGAAGGGTTATAGGGGCAAAATCATGTGTTGGTTAACAAAACGCCTTGGTATTTACCGGGGAATTTTCCTCCGTCCGAACTTAACGACCGCACCACCCCTCCCTTTAGAGTACTTCCTGTCGGGGGCATCGAACACACAAAGGGGGATGAGAAAAGAAAAGGGAAGTCAAGTAAAAGGTAAAAAGGCGCTCGTTCCGTAGTACAAGTTGGAAAATTGGCATAGTCTTCGTTAATTTTTGAAATGAATCTTGTCTAAAGTTCAAGTTTATACCTCATAAGGGTACATGTTAAATTTAATAAGGGTTTTCATTACGAAATTCAATGATAAAAATACTTTTTCTGCAGCCGCCGATTTTCCGCCCGGTCTGAAACGCGAAAAAAAAACTAACCCATTTTTTTTTCCCCAAAATTGGTTTTCACCGGCCAAACAGTTATTAGAGGTGGGGAGTTTGGTATGACAAATTTCCCAATACGGAAAGGTTTCGATGATCCTCCCCGCCTTTTATGAAATTAAGAGGTTGAGACGATTGATGTCGTCAGTCTTTATATGCGGACAAACCAAGAAATTTTTTCTTAACTCATCCCCGAGGGGGTCTCTGCCGCAGGAGGTGGGGCTCTTTGAAAAAATTTTTTGTCACCGGTCGAAAAGAACTAGCCCACTCTTTTTCGTGTTGATCAGTATTCGGGAAAAGTCTTCAACGAATCCCAGTAGAGAGTAAAGGGATCAACGCAAAGTGCCCCTTTCAAAGGGGTAGTGAACCCTTCAAACCTCCCCAACGGGCGTTTGAAAGAGATTTTGCCAACATTCCATAGATAGATAGTTTTTAACTGATCGAAATACCCACTCCTGATTGAATCATCCACCCCGTATCTCATAGGCGATTCTGGAAAAATGCAATTTTCCCTTTTTAAAAATTTCCCCGAATACTTCCAGGTTTCCCCATTTAAAAAAGTTGTCTTTAAATTAGCAAGAGGGGTTGCGGTAGTGTGCATAACCCTTTTGTTGATAGTATCTAAGCCGTTCCGTTAGCTAACGGACCGGGAATATACGAGGCGTGGAAAAATACTGGGAAAATGCTCAAGGCCACGAAAGCGGGAAGACTCTCCCAAAGTTCAGAATACCGCGGCGTCCTCCATTATTTTCGTAACGAGTAACCTAGACGTCTTTAAAAAAGTTTATTGGGAGGGTTTAAAACTTTACTGCCTTCTCTCAAATTTTCGAGGGAAAACTTCTCGTCTCGTTTTTCTATACAAGTCCATCTCCCCCTGACTCTTTTAAAATGCAGACAGCGATATCGTTCCCAAAAAATTTATGATATCTCCTCTTTTTCCAAAAATCGTACCGCGAAGCCTATTACTCGTTCGTTACGGGAAAGGGAAATAAAATTGTTTGGGGCCCTTTACATCTTTAAGCCCCGGGGGCCGGCAGCGAACTCTGCAGGTATGACTGGCCCGTTGACCAAGCCCGCTAGCGAACCAAATTTTACGCGGGTCCGTTCACGTGAAAATATTAACGGATTGGTAGATATGTGGTCTTCCCGCAGGAAGAGACCGAGTCAAAACCCCGCAAGATGCAAAGGCCCCGGTCGGGGAAAATCGATGGTTTTTTGAAGTGATATAGCTCTTTAAATGCTGGGGCCCGAAATGAGAGCTTTACGTACTCGGGACTTCCCTTGCAAGAATCGACCAAGCCTCGAGTTTTTAGGTGCCCGGAGGGACGTATACTCTTTTTCCGTCCAATAAAATTTATTTTTACGTTCGCGAGTTCGGGATGGAATTGAAAAGGGGCCGATTATCAGTCCGATTAAAACCCCCTTTTTTCCCATTCTTTCTCCGGGGATATCGGGAAATGTTCCTGTCAGATTCGAACTCGCCCCTCTTTTAAGCGTCATAGCATATTTCTAAAAGAACCAACGGAGTAATTTTAAAGGGAAAGGTAAACAAAAAGCCCCCCTAAAACGGTACCGTACTCTTGATCCGATATATTTTAGGGGATGGGATTCCTCCGAATAACGACAAGTTTGAAACGGCGGCCTTTGACACCAAACTTCGAATTTAATCCCCCGTCCGCCTTTTCTTAACGCCACCAAGCGTCCCCCTTTCCCCTATAACATCAAAGACATGGGGCACCTATCTTCCCAAAGGGGGACCCCTAGGAAAAACGTCTTCGAAATACTTCCTTAAAGAAGGGGGGTTTTAAATCGGCGGGGTTTGCGCAGATCCGTTTCAGTAAGGGGCCCTTTACAGTCATTTTTTTTGGGTAAGGCCGTAGTCATGTTTCCCCCGGGGATAGCTTGAGGGACATTATTCTCTGAGCCTCGTTTAATTGTTTCGATTCCTTAGCCCCTTTGTACGCCTTCGTGTTCCCCCGGCCCTCGGCGACGGCTCCAAGCGTGGATCAAAGGTAGTAAGGTAGAATTCCCTCCCCCTTTTACGGGTTAGTAGTAGGGTTTGGGCGCCTTGGGGACGCGAGTTTTCTTCTTCTTCTTTAGACCGAACCCCTCTTTATTAGCTTTTTCGGTTGGTGACCCCCCCGGGGCTTTCTGCCCCAAATTTGGTCAGGTCGAGTAATCTTTTCCACGATTTCCCGATAAGTTTTACGATCTCCGTATGACGCCTGCAAGATTTTCGCCTTGGAGTGGCGATATCGTTTTTTCAGTGTCGTCTACTCGTTTATTCGGTCACCCCGTTTCAAACGGTTTTTTTAAATTTTTTCCCCCGGGCCCAGTACTGGGATCCCGGTATATCGTTCAAACGGTAGATTATTGTTATCTTACCAACAATCCCCCCCTCTTCTTGTCTCGACACTACGATTGCAATATATAGGGGCCCATTATATAGATGAAGTGTCGTAACAGCGCCGAGAAACAGAAGATTCTTTAACTGTACCAAACGATCACGATGAGGGGGACTTTACCTCAAGACTGGGACGTTGTTACCGAAATCCGCTGCTCATCTGCGGGCCCTTTTGAATTGCGGGAAAACCAACGCCCTGATCAGGGGGAGGAACCCAAGGCTAAAACTTCAAGAAGGACGTTTTTTAAATTGTTGTACCACCCAAGTATCAACTTTTACGAAAAGGTTTTCCGCTCGCGAAGGTATGGGCTTTTTCCCGATTCCGACAAGGGAAATTATCCCTCCGTCCCAGGCCGAACCCACTCGATTCATTTTCGACGAGTCGTTCGATAAACAGTTTAATATACAGGCTTATTTCAGTAGGGTAGACATAAGGGTATAGACTGTTTTATTTTTTCAGATACCGCGATTCCAAAACGATGTTGAAGATAAGAAATCTTTAACCCATTCAATGGAAAGATCGAATCTAGACACCTTACTATCACTAAACAGATATGACATTCCAAAAATTAAGGGTTGTGTCCCCTGTGCTGAAAAAAAAAAAACGATTTTCTGGGGGTGAGCAAAGATTTATGAGATTTTATAAAGGACGATATCCTACGGTTGGATTCCTTTACTTGCACGTTGACAAGAACTATATTCAGTACACGAAGAAATATGTCTCCCTATCTAAAATTTTCCCCAAATCGGCACAAATATAATCTTCGTCAGATAAGGGAAAACTGACTCTAAACTCCAGTTATTACACCTAAATCGAAGAGGTCGTCAACGTAAGACGCCCAGCGATTAAGGTTCTTTTAAAAAAATTACGTCAAGGTGGATGGAGACATAGTAACGAGCAGATAGTCGCCCTCAAAACCCCCAAGGGTTCATCAAAGACAGATGGAATCGTTTATCGAGGATTTGGAGAAAGGGTCGAAAAAAATCGCCGCTTGAAAGCGCGTCAAGGGGTAAGGGGGCGGAAACTGGCTCAAGATCGGCTCGACGAAATAAAACGCGTTCCTTTAAGTTCGAATGCTAAGCCAAAAGGAACTTTCGTGATACAACGAACCATTTACAACGATTTTAAGCGAGAGTATACTATACGAAAGGGGACAAAACCGAAGGGTTTACGAAACAGGGGGCCATTTTGCGGAATAGGTATGCCCACATCGCCTCAGAGGCCCCGCCCAAAGTTACGTAGACTCTACGGGGTTTCGTAGTTTATCCACCCACTTTTTGGATTTGAAAAACCCAGCGGGAAGGGTGCGAGAATTTCGAATTGACTCTAAGGTGAACGCGGGTTTTAAGTTAAGGGCGGGGATCGTTTCAAGATGGGCAGAATTGAAAGATATTTTTGCTTGTTGAAATTTTAAAAATTTTCGACGATCCCCCTTTTTGAGGGGTCCAAAAAGATCTATTCTTTCATGTAGAAAAACGCCCGACGACGTCCCAAATTTTTTCACGTAGAATTAGGTTTTACTTTCTTTAGATAAAGAACCTTTCTTACGGGAAAGACATTCACAACCCTTTCATCATGTCGACAAGGTCCCAAAGGGGATAAACATAAAAGGAATAAGTTTTTAAACGAAAAATAAGAACACGGAAGCCCGACACGATCGGGCACGTGGGATGAAACGTTCAAACCTTCATGGATCCCCTAAAAAAGATGGGGAAGGGGGCTCACCGAACGAGGGACGGAAGCCTCCCTGAGAGATTGCAAAACAACCTTATTGAAATTTATCTTTAACTCTCCGGGGACATTTTCCCATAAAACCTAGGATCCTCAGAAGGTACTCACCAACCGGAGATGTCGTATCGATTCAACGGAAAGACGGAACAAAATCTAAAATAAAAGATACCGTATACTAGGACTATTTGAAACTCTTTTAGAAGGCACCCCCTTATACAAGGCATCTGAAAAATATACAAGTCTATACTCGAAAAAAACGAACGCGCTCGGGGGAGAAACGAACCGTACGCCGTATCAAGAGCAGCCGGATCAAAGTATTCGTAATATCAAACCTATGTTTTTAGGGGGAGTTGATGGTGAGGGTTTATCAAAATGGGACAGGGAGAGGGGGGGATTTTATATTGGGACGATCCAAAGAATTGGCATCGATTTCGACCTTGCACGCTCTACCCAGGGGGCCATTCCCCACGATAAAGAATCCTTTTATATTGAGGATTACGCGAGGCGGGGAAACATCGTATAAAGAAAATTCATCTCTTTGGTATTTTCACAAATGTCCGGCTCAAATGGGGGATTGCGCGTGAACTTTATCGTCCCGCAAAACACGATTTCCTCAAGACACGTTTTTACGAGGGTTGACGAGCTCCTTTTGGCCCATTGGTGGAGATGAACCCTATCAGGATCGAATAAGGCTTTTAAAATACCTTCCACCTCATCGACGTTATTCAAGAGGGCTTGGGGGCCGCACCCGTCAAAATAAACGGGGAAAAACTCAGGGCCCCAATGATCTCCCCCGACAAGGGAGGTTTACCTCGCGTACGTCATCTCCCAAAAGGTAAAGGTAAAGATTTTAAAAACCGAATTCAAAACACTCATGAAGAAAAGAGATCAATCTTTTTACTTAAAAACCGTCAAGGCTAGCGCGTGGAACATTCAATCGCTCTCAAAACATGATGGGGAGGGTTCCGGCTAAAGGGTTTATATCAAAAGGTTATATATCGATTCCTTTTCGGACGAATACACCGTAAGAACTCGACCATAAAGAAGGACCCTTTGACTCAAGAGATAGACTTTACATACCTCTATAACTTTTTAAGAGTCAATTCCAACCCGAACATTTTTTAAAGTGGGATATAGTTCGTATCACAAGATAAGGGCGTTTTTGAAAAGGGGTTTTACCGAAAAGTCGAGAAATGTTTTTAAAAAACTAACGTTGTCGGACTAATCCCCGGACCTTCCTACCGAAATTGAAAGGTAATCTTTTAAAGGGAGGTTTTTACGCAAAGGAACTTAGAAAAATTTGCCCGATGTTTTCTTCGTAGGAAGATAAAAAAAGATTCCGGAAATAGAGATACTCAAATGGTTTGGGTTTTGACTCGCAACAAATTCGTGGATCGGGCGAAGGATAAAAATGTGAAAGGGGGGGGGGCGTTCCTCCTCCCTTTCCCCCGGGGTATAAAACGGCGGAGGGGGGGGAGATTTTTCCATTAAAATGTTTTGGCAGTTTGGGGTTTCGTCTGGAGGACATAGCGATATTAACTGAAAGGTGGTTTTTAGAATACCACACGGGGGTGATAAGGTTACAGCGAGTTGGGGATTTTCCCCCACTGGCTCGGATGCCTAACCCAAAGTGGGAATCAGTCAGTCTGTGAACGTGTTTAGCGCTTGCCCGGGCTACAATCTAAGGAAGGAGACGATCCCCAAATTCTCCAGGAACGAGTCGGTCCATCAAAACGGTTCTACAGCTTGGCCCCAGGAGGAGTCGCTGGGGAGGAAAACGCTTTTGGGGCGTCGAGTTGGATCGAATCGAGGTGAGGAACACGATCGGTCAAGCACACCCGAACTTAAAAATATCGAAAGTACAAATCCCTCAGAAAGGGGACGAAAGGTCAGTGAGATGAAAGAACCGAACATCAAAAGCTAGCTATTGGGGGAGACTGCATCTTGGGTTTAAATACTTTGGGCGCTACGGATGCTTTAACGCTTCCGAGGGACTGAATATCTTGGTGAAGGCGAGTACGAACTGTTTAAGTGGGGAAGCGTTCGGAGTACGGTTTAGGGCAAGATTTAGAGAAAAGGATTTTTATGCATCAAGTGAAAACTAAGGGAAAAAGGGAATTTATATTATTGGTATGTATTATCAAATTTTAAAATATACTCGTAAAAAAAAAAGTTGTACATTTATTTAGTCCTTGCATAGAAAAAAAGGTATTCATTTAAATCATGTTTTTAAATAAAAAAAGGTTTTTATAATAAGAGGGGTATGTATTTTCATTCAGGGCAAAAAAAGATCATTTATATGTATGTTTCCACCTGGGCCCAAAAAAAATTTTCGAGGGAAGGGTGAGGGAAAAAGAGAGAAAAGAGAGAGAGGGGGGGAGATATACGCGCCGCGAGTTCACCCGGGGAGAGGGGGTAGGGGGGGGGCTTCCTCGAACCCAAACATACAAACCCCTCCCCCCTCCCCCCCCACTCCCCGTCTCCTCGAGACTAGGATTTTTCCCCCCCCCCACCTCCACCACCCCCCTCAACCTGCCACTTTTCGAAAACATATTAGGTATAAGTGCCCCCTAAAAAAAAAGCTAAGACCTCATTTTCCTCCGAAAAACTATTTCCCTATTTCCCCGGCTTTTACTCTGAATTTTGTTTTCGTCCAAAATTTTTAAATTTTTTCGATTTAAACTCGTTTTGTGGGTGTAAAATTGGTAAAATTTCATTTATTACCGAATAAAAGCACGGGGGCTCCGAATTTATGAAGAGAAGCTATCCCGCTTGCGGGCTTTCAGTAAGGCTAACTTGGTTTAAAAAAACCTGTAGACCAAAGAATCTGAACAAAACATCAAGTGAGATTTCTGTCAAATGAGGGGACCCGGCCCGGGGGTTTCATTTCCGAATTAATTAAAAGGCTGCAATCAATTTTTATTTTTTTTGTTTCTTCATGCGATTTTATACATCGTAATAAATATTTATCATTTTATTTTTATAATGGCAATTTTCTTGAAATTTTCCCCTTTTTCTTCTCAAACTCCATTTTATAGCTAGATGATCCCCTTCTCTAGCATTATCGAGTTCTTGAACTGTTATTTGAGGGTTTTACCTTTGAGACTAATTTTTTAACTCACCAGTTTCTATTAATACCCAAAAGGTGATTAATTGTAAGAATCTCTTGTCATACATTGTAGTGACTATTTTTATTATTTTCTAAATTTTGTTTTGCTGCATGAAACACACTTTCTACCTTCTCCCATATTCCTCTTCACATTACTTTTCCAGCCCCCATACCACATGCCGTAGAAACAACGATAAAATAAATACTGCGCCTAGTAGACACAGTCAAAAAAAAAGTGTGAGTCATGTGCATTAATTACGTGAAAATACTAAATTTGAGACAAGTAAAATAACTTACACAGCCCAGTGAACATGTAAACCTTCTCAGTAAAGATCTGAAACATACAAAAACCCCTTCACTGATTGATTTCAGAAATAATAGTTTTGCGTAGTGAAAACAATATCACATTAAACTCCACACATTGCGTCATTTTAACTATAGGTATGTCACTAACAGCCAACAGTTAGTTCTGATTTAATACTTAATACTGGTATTTGATGAAATTAAAAATAGCTTTGTTGGAAACTAGTTTAAAAAGTGGAATGGCACTTTTACTTATTTAGGGTTCTGTATTTTAATACAAATAATACCATTGAAATTCAACTCTAATAAAAATAGACCCTTAATAAAACTAAAATTAATAGTATTTAGTTTATATATAGAGTAGGGGGGAAATAATGAGCCCCGTCGTTAATATGGGCCCCTTCGTTTTCTAAGTAAGCAGTCATGAATTCTAGTGTGAGTCACTTTAACTATTAGAAATTATTTACCGAAGTACCTATAGACCCACGCTGGCGTAGTTCCTCTAATGGAGAGTGGTTTGTGGTGTGTTTTTATTTTTCGCTCCTGAAAATACTTTGAAAGGTATGTGTTTGACACTTATCAACACAATTATTCTTTCATAACTGAAAATTTATATTTGTAGCTTAGTTAGGTAAGTTTCAAGGGTGATATTCCAGTTTAAAATTATAAATTATATTTACGAATAATGAACAAAAAAATCGTGTTTACCAAGATGGCAAGGTGATATTATGGGCCCCTTACGATGGGTGGTAATTTGAGCCCCATAATAAAGGGGCCCATATTGCAGTCCTAATTTTAACGTGAATTGTTTAATATTATTACAGAAAGCCTCGCAAACTCCTTGTACGTCAAAATAGTCGTCAAAACGAAAGCTATGGAATAAACAAGATATGATTAAGCATTACAAGCGTTGAAAGATAATAAATGGGGTTAAAAAAAGCTTCCGAAAATATTTTCTGTGCCTCGTCCCACTTTGCAAAGACTTTCGATTGATTTGCCGATTGAAGAAGCATTAATAGGAAATTGGGGGGAAAGCCCATTTTGTCACCAAATGGAGGAAGAGCTTGTAAATTATTTTTGGTCATGGAGTCAAGTTTCATGGGCTTACAAGACAAAAATGTGCGTCGTCTAGTTTACCAGTTGTGTGAAAAAAATAACATTCGCCATCCATTTTCTGTGGGGGGATAGCTGGCCGAGCCTGTTTGATCATTTTATGGCCCGCCATAAAGATAAAACTGTCAAACTTGGAACCATCAGCCACATCCCTTGCTCGTGCTAACGGATTTAATAAGGAAGCAGTAAATGGTTTTTTCGACATACTTGAAGTTGAGTTACAAAAACATAAATATCCACAAGACAGAATATTCAATGTCGACGAAACCGGCATATCTGTTGTTCAGAAGTAAGGTCCCGCGAGTCGTTGGCCTCAAGAAAAACGGCGGGTAGGAGCCTTAACCGCTGCTGAAAGGGGGTCATTAGTTACCGTTGTATGCTGCATGAGTGCGGGAGATATTTTTGTTCCACCAATGTTAATTTTCCCGCGGAAAAATATGACAGAGACGTTAATGAAAGGAGCTCCACCTGGCTCCATTGGAAAATGCCCCCCATCGGGTTGGATCCAAGGCAATCTCTTTACTGAATGGCTTAATCACTTTATCGAGAAAACAAAACCAACAGCAGAAGATCCTTTTCTTACTGATTCTTGATGGCATAACACCCACACTAAGAACATTAATGTTGTAGATATTGCCCGCAAAAATCATGTAACAATTTTAAGTCTTCCTCCACACAACGACCCACCGTATGCAACCATTAGACAGGACCTTCATGGGGCCTTGAAACATTATTACAGTGAAAACATCAGACAGTGGATGCTACATTCTAACACCAGACTCTCGGGCCATACAACATAGCACAACTTTTGGGCAATGCATATCTGAAGTGTCAAACTGGAGAAATAGCCGTCAAATGGTTCAAGGCTACAGGAATATATCTTTGTAACCCACAGATATTCAACGACACAGATTTTGTTGCTTCGGAAATTTTATATGAACGTGGTTGATCTACAGAGCCTTGAAGAAAACAAAGGCATGCATGTTACACAAAAGGTACAATCACTGACATCTCTTCAGGACGTTAACTCCACTATTCCCTCTTTCGCCAAATCTAATGAACCCGGTCAGAACGATTCACCATGTGCAAAGGTCTTGGAAGAAGCCGGCCCCTCGGGATGTTCTTTATGAGAAGTCCAATCATGTATCACCAAAAGATATTTGGCCAATTCCACAACCTAAAAGAAAGCTGACAAACAAAGGACCAAAGTCTATGAAGGCTGCAAAAATAACATCGTCCCCTATAAACTTCATTAGAAGAGTCTGAGAAGAAAGGCGGAAAAACAAAGAAAAAAAGACGGTAGGAAACAGAAGATTGTTAAGGGAGATGAACCGCCATCAGTGATACAACAAGACCAAAGAAAAAATAAGTCGAAGAAATCTATTAAAAGAAAGCTAATTTTCCTAGCTGAAGACTCGATGAGGAGTTCAACATTGATTCAGACGAGTCTCTTCCAGAAATTGAAAAGGCGTTCCTCGTCCTGAATAGTGATGATGCCGTTGTATTTTTCTGTGAAGGCGTTTTTTTTCAGCAGACAGAAGGTGAATTGTGGGTACAGTGTATGAATTGTGAGCTGTGGGCTCACAATGAATGTGCTGGATCTGGACATATGCATACATTTGTGATTTTGCAAGTAAATATGGACATGTTTTTTAATTTAAACACTTAATTTTTAACTTAAAGTTACATTTTTTAAATTTTTACTAAAAAATTTACATTAAAGTTAAAACCCAAAATTATATTTAAATAAAAATGTTAACTTTTATTTTTAGTGAATTTTTGTTCCTAAGCTAAGGGCTCATATTACCAAGCACAAGTTCTATTAGTGACCAAGTGTAGTAATATTTTAAAAAAATATTTAACATATTATTTTTTAAAAAGATCTCTAATTCCATTGGCATTATGTTAAAAACATTCCAAATGTGTTTTCTGACATTTCCAGATCAATTTAAGAACTTTTGCGATAGTTATGATAAAAAAACAAAGTGGGGGCACATATATCCACCCTCTCCCAGTATATATATATATATATAATTATATATATATATATTAAATATATAATATTATCTTAGTGTTCTACTTTAATCTAAGTTTTAAAAAATTAAACTGCAACACTCAAAGGTTTCCCTTTAAAATTTATTATGTTGCCCATGGTCAAAGCTAATAAATGTTTCGTTCGACACAATCGTAAAAACTATCTCATATAGAGTGTAATAAAGATTGGGGCGGGTACGGAGGGGAATCAAAAATAGTTTTATTTTTTAAACTCCCCTTATTTTTCATATTTGTAAAAAAAATCATGGGAAGTTTTTTCCCCAAATACCCATTTTTAACTCTATTTAAAGGCCAATTTCGAAATGTTTCAAATTTCCTAAAATTTGTCCAAGCTAACTACAATTAAATTAATTTATTTAGCAAAATAAACAAAGATTATTTATTATCACGTAAAATATTCTCTAATACCAATTTTGAACAGAATTGTTAAAGCAATTTTCAAAAAGTTTCAATTTTTTTTAAAATTTAGTCATCAGTAAACATTATAAAAATTAAAATGTTTTTAAGAAACACATAATCTGTATGATATATGTCTATATATATAAATATATAGACATATATACATACAGATTATGTGTTTCTTAAAGACATTAATTTGAAAATATTTTTACTGATGACTAATTTAAAAAAAATTGAAACTTTTGAAAATATATATATTTATAATGTATATATATAATATATATAAATATAATATTTAAATGAAAAAAGCTTAACAGATACCTATTTTTAACCAAAAAGGCCAGATCTATTTCTTGAACAAGTTACCCTCAGAATAACAGTTAAACTTACAGTTTTGTTTAACATGTCAAACAATCCCCAATCATACATTTTAAATAAAAAATGTTAGAGAAATTTTCGATCATTTCGAATTTTTATAAAATCACTCACTAATGAATTGTTTACCCAAATACAAGTATACAATGTTATTTTTCAGGTAGAACACTATCTAGATAACAATTTCAAATAAAGTTGTTAGAAATATTTTTTTGTAAATTTGAAACGAAAAAAAAAAGTCCTTCCGTATACTAGGTAAACTTAATTTTGAGGGCTAGGGCCAAAATAAAAATAAATCGTCCTGAGGTAATTGCTTTTAAATAGCAAGTAAAAAGTTTAAACCAAATTCAAAAACCATTTCAGACCGTGGGCCCGGTATAGAAAGAAATAAAAAGACATGGGGACAAAGAGATTATAAAATCCACTTTTTGGGTTCGGAAAATATAAAAAGTAAAATTTATTATATCTTGAGGTTGAAAGTTTTTTCGATTTCAATACTTTCTGTTGATATGAAAGGAAGAAAGAATTTGACCTGTAAATAATATTTTTTTTAATACAAAATAATCGTTGATTTTAACATTAACATCATTTGTATTATTAAATACTGTATCCATAAAACGTATTAAACGTTTTTAATGGTTGTTTGAAGATTGTAGGTTAACTCACCAGCCAGGGTTCTCGAACATGTTCCCAATATTGTGTGAGGTAATGTAGGTTAACTCACCGCCAGGGTTCTCGAAATGTTCCTCATTATTGTTTGAGAATGTAGGTTTAATCACCCCAGGGGTTTGAACGTTCCCCATTTTTTGTGAGTAATGGGTTAACCCCATCAGGGTTCTCAAACATGTTCCCATATTTTG
>JBCFYV010009923.1:0-35295 GCA_039000515.1 Timema cristinae
CCCACATTTTAAAACAACTGGGCGAAACACATGTAAATAATTGTAGATAGCATTTAGTTATTTCTTTATGATTGTATTTTTTTGTGTAAGTAAATTCTTGGTTCTTTGTATTGTGGCTACTGTATGTGTAGAACCCTAGTCCTAAGGAGGAGATTGAGTGAGGTTTTGATAGCAAACACTGGGGGGTGTAATTATGGTGTTCAGCTTTGAGTGAGGAGAGCATTGTTCGAGATAGTCGAGTGATAAATTAACATGGTTTGGAAGGTTAAGTAGGCCAAATATCGCAGAACTAAGTAGTATTCACGACGTTTAAGTCAATCATGGATTTGGACGGGGATGCACAAGGAAAGTTTCATTTTTAAAGAAGGCTTTAACTATTTTACCCATTATTTTGTGTTGCGATTATAGGAGATCTTATAAACCCTGCCTGTGTTGTGATAATAAATAAAAAGAGGGAGTAAAACAATATCTTTAGTATGTGGTCTAGTGATTGAAGGGGTTCGCCAAAAGTCGAATTAGGGCGTGGCTTGTGAAGCTATGTGCAGTTGTCAAATATACGTGAGTCGCTCAGTGGTTTGTATAAGGGAAAGTGTTTCATTAGTATATAGTGTATGGCAACTTGTTCGTTAATACTATCTCTCAAATTACGAAAACCTGTCAGAAGGTGTATCGGACCGAGTGTTGTAGCCTTGGTAACAAGGAGGACCTGCATGGTCCGTGAAGGTGGGAAAGACAAGAGCTTTTGTAAATGTTGGTACAATAAACAAAGACAGGTCCCAGTCACTGAGAGTTTATTAGTGGTTATTTCCCGAACCCACATGGCTGGGTCCAGCGGGACGAATTTGGTCAATAAGGTGTGCCTGAGACCAAAAGTGAGGTAAAATACAGATCCCAGCTTTATGTTTGGTGTCTTCCCCAACACAACATAATTACACTCTTAATCCCTTAACAGTTTGATTGTTCCCAAACAATATGAGTAAACACAGACTCAGATTCCTTTCCTCATTTTGGTGTCCCCCTGTAACATAAATACATCTTGACCACTCCAAAAACATTTTAATCTCTTCCTACTCAACATTAATTCATCTTGACCACTCCAGAAAACATTTAGTCTCTTCCTACTCAAAATACTCTTGACTACTGTAGAAAACATTTATTACCTTCCCACTCAACATTAATAAACCTTAAATACTCCATAAAATATTTAGTTTCATCCCCACTCAACGTTAATACACCTGGACTACACCAGAAAACATTTAATCTCTTCCCACTCAACATTAATACACCTTTAATCCTTTCACTTGATTGGTTTGCCCCTTATCACACATTAGCATGCGTTTATGGCTACATTACTTCACATTTACTTCTCCCTCAATATTTGTATTTGAATACTTATATATTAGAATGGTCCTCAGTTATGTGGAATTAAAAATAAAATTTATTTTACTAGGTATTGCTCTTTTAATTTATTCATTTTTCAGAGTTTAATTGATCAACTAAAATTTATGATCCATAGGAATATATTTGGGTGAACACAAACATCACAAAGATAAAGCAAATAACCACTATTTAGGGAATTAATTAATAAAGTAACTTCAATGCATAATCTCTCAAACAACAAATATAATTGCTAGCAACACTAATTAGCAGATACTTTAACTTTTTCTGGCATTCAATGTTTCCTTTTTAGGGTTGGGATATTATGAACTATGCTGTTCCACAACTTGTAAAAGGTATTAATTTTGGTCCTTTTATATGGTAATGGCTGTGTTGAAGTCTTACACCAAGGACACCCCTCTCTTCTGCGAAATCGTTGATAGCTGGAAGTTTCTTTACAATCTCCAGCACTGCTTTTAATCATCACTGTCATTCCATTCTGTTGAAACTTCCTTCAAACATGACTTTGGGAGACTGGGGATGTCAAAAAATTGTTTTGTACTAGGCACTAACAAAATCCTTTATAGACATTTTCTCGACTGACATCAATTTTCATCTCAAATATTTTCAACAGCTCAAATGATATGCTCAAATGGTATTAAGCATCGATTGACACATAGTCTTATTTTCTCTTCAGAAATTTATGGATCATAAAAGGCCAAGCCAACAAGCTCTTTAAAATTTACCACATTTTCCCCATAAAAATTTTTATTTTCTTGAAATTAAAAAAGCCATGTTCAATATAAATAAATTTTAAATTTTTTTTAAATAAAACAAAATGTCATTTGGGGGGGGGAATTAAAAATGTCGGGACTGTAAACACAACCAATCCAAAAAATAATAAAAGGGCAAACTCCCTTTTTTTTTTGCTAATAAAATTTTTAAAAAATTTAAATAATGAAAAAAAGGAAATTTTAAAGGAAAGAAAAAATTTACCCTTCCCAAATTTCCATCGGGCACGAGGGAAGCGCGATAATTGCAATTTTTTTTAACACTGCAGGGGGGAATTTTCAAAATTTAAAAAAAGGGAAAGCGCAAGCACCCCCCGTAATCCCCTTTTTTGGTTGATGTTTTTCCCAATTGATTCAAACAGAATTTTTTCCGATTTTTTCCCCTTTAAAGACCCTTTTGGATTTTAAAGGGTTCCCTTCATCACTAGTCAAAAAATGGTAATCAAACTATAAATTTTCGCTTAACTACTGGGAAACGCTAAAATTTAAGGGCCCAATTTCGGGTCCTGAAAAATTTGTAGGATAACTTTCTGAATAAATTTTCCTCACAATTACTCAAAATTTTATTTTTAAACAAGCAAGAAAGAGGGGGGAAACCCTAATTCTCTGCAAAGAATCACGTCCCCATTGATTCCTACAGTATTGCTATCTTTTTTTGGAAAATAACTTTTACCCTTTTTTACTAATTTTTCACATCCCTTTTTTCCCAAAAAAATTTTATATACCCTTGGGCTTGCTTTTTACTTTTCCCCGGGCTCCTTTTTTAAACCCCAAAAATTTTAAATTACTCCCCCCCCCAAGAAACAATAATATGAAGAGGGCTCAAAACCCCCTTTTCCTTTTTGGGGTATTTGGGGCAAAATTTTTCCATCCCAAAATGGATACCCCTAGAACACAGAGGGTGAAAAAACCTTTTCCACAATTTTCAAAGCTGATTTTTATATTTTTAAACCCAAAGCCCTAAATATTTATGATTGATTTTTTAGCCAACACTTTTACACTTTGTCCAAAATCTTTTTCGATATAAAAATTTTTAAGAAAATGTTAAGTAGCTTGTTAATCCGAAGTCTTAGCCAATCCAGGCTGCATCTTTTTTCCTTTTCCCAAAAAAGCTGGCCAAATTTACAAAAATTTTTTTTTGGGGAAACCCGATTTTTAACGTTCTCACCCCAACTTACCCCCCTTTCAAACCTGATGTTTCTCTAACATAAACCTAACGTTTTAAAAAAAGTGCAAAAGTTTGGGGGTTGTACACTCACTATACATTGTTGCAGACCTTGAAAAATTTATTTTTTAATATCTTGTATCTTATTTTATTTACCGCCAAATGCCCAATTTTTTTTGGGGAAAAGGTTTTAAAAGGGGCTAAAAAAAACCCTACGGGGTCAACAAGCCCTCTATTTTTCAGGACAAAACTTGCTCGCACTCATCCTTCCCTCCCGCCCCACCGGGGACTTTACAAAAAAAGAACTACTCTATAAAAATTACATAAAAAAATAACACATTTAAACCCCACAAAAAAAACAAATCCCAAACCAAAATGCCCCAGCATAAATTTAACGAGGGAAAAATTATGCTTATGAGAAGTACCTCAACAACAAACAAAGGGTTGGGGAAGGGGAGGAGAAGGATGTTAAACGGGCCCTGAAATTCCCCTCGCATATCTAAAGGGTGGAAATCGGGTGTTTGGCAAAAAATTTAAAAAAATTTAAACGTGTGAGTCAATCGACTTTAAAACATCGTACAGATGGGGATGAAAATAAAGTATAAAAAACCTCAAAACTATTAACAATATTTTAAAAACCAAACAACGTTGAAGGAAAATTTATAAAAGTTTAGGGGTACTTAAAATCCCACAAACTGTGTACCACTTAACATTAAGTTTTCTTGTAAAATTTTGGGGAACAGGGTTTATATTAATGAAGGAAAATAAATTTAAGGAATAGACAAAAAAATTTGCAATTTAAATTTTTTAGGACCCCCCTAAATATATTAAATATATTAAAAAAATTATATAAATTAATCTAAATATAATTTGTATGTATATATATTTTAAAATTTTTAAATCATAAAATATAATTTATATATATAAAAATTTTTATGATATAAAATAATTTTTTTAAAATTAAAAATAAAAAAAATTTTTTGCGGTCGACAGTGGTACCCGCTAGCTCCATTGTTTACCAGACTTCGCCTTGTTATCTGTGTGTCTCCCCTTGTCTAGCAGGGTTTCCCAAACCCGCCCCCTCTTTGTTTAAACCCTGACTGCGCTTTTTGTTATCTGTCTCTCCCCCCTTTTCAAAACAGGGGGAAACCGGGCATCTCTCCTTTTTTCCCCTAACTGCGCTTCTTGTTATCTGTCTCCCCTTTCCTTGCTAAATAAGGGGGCCCGGGCATCTCTCCTTTTTTCCCCTAACTGGCTTTTTGTTATCTCTGTCTCCCTCCTTGCTAGCAGTGGTCCCCTACCGCGCTCCCCATTGTTTACCCTGACTGCGCCCCTTTTTTTTATCTGTCTTTTCCCCCCCTTGGGTCTAACAGGGGCCCCGGCTATCCCCTCGCTTTTTTAAACCCCTAATGCCTTCTTTTTTATCTCTGTCCCCTCCTTTCTAGCAGGGGTACCACCCCCGCTCTTAAATTGTTTACCCTGACTGGGGCTTTTTGTTATCTGTCCCCCTCCCTCCTTGCCTAACAGGGGGAACCGGGTAGCCTTGTTTTTTTTAAACCCAAACCCGCGCTTTTTTTTTAAACCTCTGTCTCCCCCCTTGTCTAATTTGGGGGCCCGGGCAATCTCTCGCTTTTTAACCCTAACTGCGCCTTTTTTACCTCTGTCTCTCTCCTTTGTCAAACAGTGGGACCGGCTACTCTCTTTTTAAACCCTGATTTTCGCTTCTTGTTACTGTTTTCCCCCCTCCTTTCTAACAGGGGGACCCCTAGTTTCTTGTTTTTTACCCTGACGCGCTTCTTGTTATCTTTTTTTCCCCTTTCCTTGTCTAACAGGGGGCCCGGGAAAAACCTCGTTGCTTACACCTGAAAAAAAGGGCCGCTTTTTCTTACCCTTTTGTCCCCCCCTTTCCTTGTCAAAACTTTGGGCCCGGGCTATCTTTTCGTTTTACCCTAACTGCGCCCCCTTTTTTTAATCTTTTCCACCCTTCTCTACGGGAAAGAAAGGGGTCTTCCCATTTGGGAAATTTGGGGTTTAAAAAGTGGCCCAGGGGGGGGGATGGGTCACGTCGGGAAGGGGTTCGGGTTTTTTTTAATTTCCTAAAAGGGGGGGAGGTTTTTCCAGCCCCCTTACGGCCACCACCCCTAATATAAAACGCCACCCGATAGACAGAGGTTTTTCATTCTTGGTTCTCAACCGGGGTCCGGAGTGGACCAGCGAGTCTAGGGTTCGTGGGGGACGCATTCTTATAGTGGTAATCCCCGCAGGGCCCAAAGGGGGGGGGAAGGGGTGCCATAATGTTTTTTACTTTTTAAAGAAAATTTTGAAACCAAGAACGAACATTTTAAGAAACTTATTTTTTAGATTTTTTAACTAGTTATTCAGTATTTTTATCAACAAGCTGTTTCCCTTGTTTTTAAAGTAATTCTATGTTTTTGTTTTTCATTTTTTTAATTTATTTAAAGACAATTACTAGAAATTACTTAACTCATTTAAACGTTTTATTATAATCATTAGCGTAATTATTTTAAATGTGTCTTAATTTTTTAGTAATTTCAAAACTATTATTTTTGAAACTTAATTTGTTGAAATTTTTAGCTGTTAAAATTTTTAAACCCTTCAAATTTTTTTCGATTGTGTTTTTTAAGTAAAAAACCCTTTTGGGGTAAAATTCTGCGAGTTTTTTAAAATTCATTTTTAACCTGCAACATACCCCAAAATCCAAAAAAAGGAACTCGGGGTTCAAAACCGGCCCCGACCCTCCCGGGTCCCCCACGCCTTACTTTACTCTATTTTTCAAACCAAATTTTTTCCCTCTTATTCCGGGAAATTTTTCCAAATAAAACCCAAAAAGTTTTTGGGGGACTTTACAGAAAATTTACACTTCCATTTCCCGGGCCACGAAGAAGTGCCAAAATCTCACAATACAGCCCCCAAATCTTGCGGGGTCAAGTTATATGCACACTTAGCAACAAAAAAAAAGGATGCTTGTGGGGTTTAGCATTACAAATGAATAATGCAATAAAATTAATTAAAACTATTTTTAAATTTTGGGTCAAAAGAACTTTTTAAAATTTTGTTTTCAAATACATAACAGAACAATTTTTTTCTCAAACAAGGGAAAAAGGGTTTTTCCCCAAAAAAAAATTTAATCATGCTTTGAGACCCTTATAAAGAATTTATTTTTTTCTTTGTACTTTTGGAAAAAATTTTTAAAAAAAAACCCCCTATTTAAAGTAAAAAAAAACCTTTTGGCCCTGTCCTTTTTTTTCAACAATTCATCTCATTAAGGGGCTAATAAGCGATGCGCAAATTTCCCGGGTTTTTAATATATTTTTAACTCTCTTTTTTCGGGACCCCTTTTCTCTATTTAAATCCTGGCCCGGGGAGAAATTGGGGGCCACTTGAGGACTTTTTAAATTTAATCTATGTGTAAATTATAAATATTAAAGAAAACGTGCGGCCAAAAATTTCTTTTTTAGGAAATCAGTGAGTCTAATCCCGACCGGTTTTAAAACGACTCACAAAAGCAACAAAAAACGCGGGAACTTTGGCGCGGGGCCCCAACACAAACACTTTAGCCCGGTTTCATATCTTGATACATAGAATACACCTTTTTATTTATTTTTAAATGATTTCTAAAAAAAAAAAAAATGCTATGAAAACAAATCAAACTGAAAAATTTGAAAATGATCTTACTTTTTAAAGGGGTACAATTTATTAGTTTTGTCAAAGTGGGCAACTTAGCCCAAGATTAAATCAATAACTAAAAGTAAAAATTTTGGAAAGCCAAAACCTTAAAGATATATATTTTTAATTTTAAAAATTTAAAAAACTACTCAAGGCGGGAATTTTTTCCCAAATAAGTTTGACCCCTTATATTTTGTAGCCAAGATAGCAAATTTTTGTTTGGGTTATAGTTTGGGTTCTTCAACAGAACACAAGACAAACCCAAAATTTTGGTTGACATGAGTCATGCATCCCTGTCCTAGATGTAAAGGTTTTTTATTTTTGTGGAGAAAATGTAGCTCTCGATAACCCCTAGACCCACCCCAAATTTAAACCCCAAATTTTACCCAAATTTTAAAAACCAACATAAAACCCCTAGTTTTTGGGGTTTTCCCGGGGACAGTTTTGGGGTTCCCCTGGTGTAAAAGGGGGGGTTTTAAAGGAAAGGGCTGGTGCCCCGGGGTTGGGTGTGCACGCCCCTTTGGCCAGGGGTTCACCAAGTGACATTTCCCTTGAACGGGATGAGTGACATAAATGGAACTTCAAAAATCTGCTAGATCAAATCGCGGGTTTATTTAATTTATCACATGGTCTCCTAGCCCAGTTGTGATTTTAGGTCCATCATTTTCTTTTTATAACGACGAACGAAAAAAAAATACAGGGTAACCTTATAAGGGACAAAAGAAATCAACTTTTATATAAAAATTTTAATTTTCGGGTTTTGTTTTTAAATTACTTTTAAATTCAAAATTTATTTTCCCTTTTTTAAAGCTAGACTGTCAAGGAAAAACAAAAATTAGCCCCCTTTTTAAAAAATAAATCACTAAAAGTATGTACGATTTAAAAATTGAAAACGGGGGAATATTGTAAATTTAAAAGGTTTAAAAAAAACCTGAAAAAAAAAAAAAAAAGGATAAAAAAAAAATGAAAAAATTGGAATTTTAAAAAGGTTTAAGAAAAGTGTAAAAAAAGATAAAAATTGGTAAAAATAAAACAAGGAAATAAAATTTTAAATCAACAGGTAAAAAAAAATTTAAAAGGCGTAAAAAAGGGCAAAAAGTTTGAAATTTAAAATTCCCTAAAAATTTTTTTGGGATTATTTTATCACATCTACCCCTTTTAAAATTTTTTTCTCCCCAAAACTTTTGAAAACCATTTTTCCCCCCTCTCAAAACCTTTTAAACGTTTTTTAAAACCCTCTTGAAAGAAAATTGATTTCCCCAAAAAAAGTAGTAAAAGGGAAAATTGAAAATAATATCGCCCCCAAAATTTTATAAACAAAAACCCTTTTTCATTTAAATTTAAAATAGTATTTAAAGGGCCTTAAAGCATTTCTTCTTCTAAAAGGCAAAACCACTGATCAGTGACGTCACGCACGAAAAACCATTCCAAGTCAGTTTGACAATATATAAAAATTTTAATATAACTTCCTCTTCTCGAAAGGTTCGAAGAAAAGATTTTAAAATTTTAACTTGAGTCTTTTTCCCCCGCTCTAAAAGCCCGAGTAAAACAGAATGTTTTTGCTTGATTTTTTTTTTCAAAAACAAAACCCTTTTCTCAAGCTTCCATGCCCAAAGGGAAATATATAAAAGGTTTCCCAACCAAAAGCATGTTCGTTGGGATTTGGGGAAAGTGGTTATTTGGGCCATTTGGTGTCCAATACTGCCCGAACTCATTTTGGCGTCTAGCAACACCTGCCCGCGCTACCCGCTTAAATTTTTTGGGATAGGATCAATTTTCGCATTAATTAAACTGTTTTCAGCAAAAAAAAAACATTTCCAAAATAAAAGGGGTTTTAAAATCATAATTTTTTCAAAAAGGCACCCATCGCGGTAACGAAAATTCCAAACGTTACCTTTTTAAGACCTGTTCACCCCTTTAAACCCGTTTTTAACCCTTTACCCCTCCCCCTTTAAAATGTTTTAAATTGTTTTTTTTTTACCGTTTACTCTTTTATTTTTTTTTAAAAAACCCATTAATTTATACCCTTTCTTTTTGTTTAAATTTATTTTCAACCTTTTTACTCTGTTTTGGGCTTTTTTTGGCCCTTTTTCCCTTTAAGTCACCAAAAAAAAAAAAGGAAATTTGTTTGGGGGGTGGAAAATTTTTAAAAAAAATTGAAAAAAAGGGAATTTTTGATAAAAAAAATTAGATCTAAAAATTTTTTAAAAAGGCAAAAAGGGGTATTAAAAAGGGGTTTTTTTAAAAGAAGTGTAAAATAGATTACTAGGAAAAAAGAGAAAAAAAAGGGGCTGAAAATGTTAAAAAGGGGCAAAAGGAGTACAGACAAAATTTAATGGGGTAAAAAAAAGTTTAAATAAGTTTAAAAGTCATTTTTATAAAAATTTTTTAATATTCCTTTTCCAGGTAAAAAAATTTTTTTTCCCCAAAAAACCCCACATTGAAACAATTTGTATGAAATTTTTTAAAAAAATTTCTCTATTGGGGCCCGTTAGTAGGAAAAATTTTCCCTTTTAAATTTTTTTTTTAATTTAAATTTTTTAAAGAAAACCAAATCTTTTTTTAAAAATTTCCCAAACCTCGAAGTGCAAAATGTTCGGACCAAGGCTACAAAATTTAAAAATTTTTCCCAAAACTTTTGCGGCAGTAGATATCCTCAACGTTAAATGACAGACCAAATCTTAAATTTTAAATTTTCCCTAAATAAAAAATTAAAAAACTGGGGATGAATTATTTACACAAACAGGGGTTTTCTGTGTATAAAGACCAAAGATGAAAAAATCATGTAGGTCCGGATATTTTTTCATTATTTTTGGGATTTTAAACAAAAATTTAAAAACTCAACAAAAAAAACCTTTCACCTCGTTTGTAAAAAGTTAATTTTTGTTAAAAAACCCAAACTTTATAATTTAATAAAATACAAAAAAATTTAAAGCAAACCAAAAAAAATAATTTTATTTTTTTCTTCATCATTTTGGAACAAAAGTCCCGGAAAACAATCCTTCTCACTTCCTCTACCAAGAAAAAACCATGCCTTCAAAAAAGACCAAAAAAATTTTAATGGACCCTTCAATCTACATCTCCAACAATTTTTCCCATTTGCCCCCATAAAACATTAGGGGTGATCCCCCCCCAAATAAAACGTTTTTTCCCTCCCAAAAGGGGGAGGGAGTAAGCAAAACCCTTTCCCAGCTGGTATTGTCTTAAATAAAAAATCTTTTTGTACGCAGGGCCCAAAATTTCTGGGGTTGCTAACCTGCACCCGGCATCCCCAAAAAAGATAGGACTTTTTTTTTTTAAAGCCCAATGCTTTTCCTGTTTGAACTGTGTAAACACAATTTAAATTTTTTAAAAAAATTATAAAAGTAAAAAAATTAAAAAAATTTTAAAAAAACAAAATTGGTTAAACACATTTAACCTTTCTTTCAAATTTGGGTTTAATCGCACTATTTTTTGGGGAAAAGGGGGTTGGGGGGGTTGGGTAAACAAAAATTTTAAAACCGTTTTTAAAACGCAATTTCGGGTTTTTTTTTTTAGTAAAAAAGGATCATGGATTTTTAATATGTTTTTTTTAGTTTTTTTTTTTTACTTTAAAAACGACTTATTAGTGTTTGTGTTTTTTATATAATTATACACCCAAAGAACCCCAAAATTTCAGGAGTTGATTTTCACCTTTTTCAAGATGATTTAAAAGGGAAAAGGGTAAAATAAAATATATTTTCTTAAAATTTTTCCCTTTTCAGGGATAAACCCAAACCCATTTAATTTAAGGAGCATTCAATAAAGGGCTTTTAGCAAAGAATTAAATTTTGAGGGAGAGAAAGATTTTGGGTTTGCACAGCCTAAAAAAAACCCCTTTGGAGGCCGAAAATTTTTTAAGAATTTTTAAATGTTTTTTATAAAAAAAATTGGGGGTATTTTTATAGAAAATTAAAAAATTTTTAAAAAAATGCAAAGGGGAAAATCGAAGCTAAAATTTTGTATGTTTTTTTCAAATTTTAATTTTGTGTGTAACTTAAAAAATTTGAATACTGGGTTTTTAAGTCTGAACCCTTTGGTTTTAAAAAATGTACATATACTTTGGACACTTCTTAAATTTATTTAAATACTTAATATTATTTTAAATTTCTATTAAAACATTTTTTTTTTGGTTTTGGGTAAAGGGGGGGAAAAGGGGGTAAAATAACCCTGTTTGCCCCTCTCCCCCCTTTGGGGGTCCCACTGCTTACATCAAAAGATATGTGTAAATAATTTACAATAAATCTTTTAACGTAGGCGATAAGAATAAGATCCGAGATAATTTTCCCCAATTTTATCAATTTTAAGCACTAAAAACTTCTGGAGCAAAAATGCCCCAATTTTGGGAAAACTGTTTGTTTCCAAAAACATTGGGTGAAAAAATTAGGCTTTATAAAATATTTTTAATTTGCAACGTGATTTGGACTTTCCAAACCTAAACCCCCTCACCAAGATAAGAAGGACGCTTGAAAATTTGTATCACTTAATTTTTTTAATTAAAAAGATTTTTTGTTTTTGAGAATTCCCTAATTGTGTTTTAAAAAATTACACCGGGGTTTTTTAAAAATAGGATCTTTCTCTCTTATGCATTCAAAAATTCCCAAACCACTTTTCCCCCTGACATTAATATTTATTTAAAATTTCTCCCCCTTAATATCTTTAACAATTTGGGGACCGCCTATTGGTCTAGGGGTCAAAAATTTCTGGCTAAAAAATCTAGGGTCCCGGTTTAAATTCCCCGGGTGCCCAATTATCGGGGAAACAGTGGGTCGGGAAAGGGGTTTTAGATTCAACCTGGGGGAAAAATAAATGGGGGGACATTTCTAAAAGTATTGGGGGCCCCCGGGTAAAGAAAACCGACTTAAAGGGCGGGAGCCATCGTTGTCTGAAAAAATTGACACCCCCCCTTATCCTCAAAAAAATTTGGAAACAAATTCCCCAAAACCTTTTGGTTACCACTCAAAGGAATAGCCGGAATGTGGCTGAAAAACCAAAGGGAGTTCCCTTTATTACTTTTTGAGGGAGGGTTAAACATCGTTTAGGGGATAAATAAAAGAAAGAAATGGGAGGGAAGGGGAGGGGGGGGGGGCTAAAAAAACCTATGAAAAGCATACATTTTTAAAGGGTAAATAAAAAATGTTCGAGAACCCTTATATTTTGGACAAAACTTAAAAATATATATCTTGAAAAAAAACCCCTTGACGTTCTTGGAAAAGGGTTTGGTTGAAGTTCCGGGGCCCCCCCAAATCTCCGTTGAAAAACTTTTTAGAGAACACAACCTATTAATTTTTTTTCTCGGAATACGCCACTAAATTAAATCTTTTGAGTATACCAACAAACAAAATTTGGTCTCCATTTAATGTCTCCAAAACTAAGGCATTTTTTTTTTAGAAAGGCCCAGCCCCGGGAAAATGATTGTCAACTAGCTAAACAAGTAAATTTTAAATTTTGTTATCTGGGAAAATGTTCTGTAAAAATGGAAGGATCGATGGTGACATCGACAGACGGTAAAACCCTTTTTGGAATTTATTTGGGAATTTTGGGATTTTTGGGAAAAAAAATAAAAAAAGAAAAATTAAAGAAGGGGGCAGAGAAAAGGTATAAAAAAAGTGTTTAACACCAAAAATTGTTTTAAATGATGTGAAGTTGTGGGTTTTTTGTCAGGATAAACACGGGAAACAAGGTGAATGATTTTGGAAGGGAGAAAACTAAGAAATGAATGGGGGAAAAAACCCGTAGGGAAACAGAGTCGTAATGAAGTGTCCCTAAAGGGAGTGGGGTTTAAAAGGGGGAAAAATCTAAGGGTAAATGGAAAGAAGTGGTTTTATGGGGTTTTGGGGCCCAAAAGGGATAGGTTTAGTGTGGGGATCAAGTAAAGGAAAAAAAAATTTGGGGGAGCTAAAATTTCATCTCCCGGAAGAGTCCTCTTTCCTACACTTTAAAAAAAAAAAGGGAGCTGAATTTAAACTCCTGGGAAAGAGTCCTTTTACTAATTTAAAACCAAATTTAATGGGGAGCTAAATTTTCATCCCTGGGAAGACCCTCTCTTCCTAATTTTAAACCCAATTTTATAAGAGGGACTGAATTTCATCCCCCGGGGAAGATCATTTCTTCCTACACTTTAAAAACAAAAATATAAGGGAAAGCTGAATTTAAACTCCCCCGGAAGATTTCCTCTCTTCCAACTTTTTAAACCCAAATGAAAACCAAATTTGAAATCTCTAAGGGAGGACTTTATTTTTTTTAAAATTCCTTATGCTCATTAAGAATAAGTAAAAGGGAAAAACGTTATAGATGGATTTTATTTTTCTCAAAAGACTGCAAGAGGGTTTAACACCCGACAAATTTTGGGTTTATGATTTTTTAACAAAACTAAAAAAAGGGGGACGGGCATGAGCAAAAAATTTAGTTAAATCTTTGGAAACAATTTATAAAATCTTTTTAAATTTTTCATCTAGTTTAAAAATTAATCATATTGTAAAAAATGATAAACTTTAAAGGGGTGTTAAGCCCCGGGAACTTTTTACAAAAATTTAAACTGTTGGCTCCAAATAAAAAAAACGGGCGGTGTTTTTAATTTCAACACATTTTTTAATTCATAATAAAATTGATCAAAATAAAAAGACGTTAACAAAAGGGAAAATTATTTTTGAAAAGTATCTCAAAACCCTTTTTTTAAAAGGCAGCAATTTTTTGGGCATTTGGCATAAATGACTTGCTAAAACTTGAAATTTTTTAAAAATGAAAAATTATAACCGCCAAAAAAATTTTAATAAAAATTTTATCCTTACTTTTCCAATTTAAAAATTACATTTAAAAATTACTTTTTATAGATCCGTTTGTAATTTTATTTTATTTCTTTTGATCTTCAAGTTTTTAAAATATATTTTAAACATGTGGTTAACCCTTTCCCAAGCCATTGATTTTTCCCTCTACGGGGAAAGGGTTTTTTTTTTTTTCCCATATCATTTTCCCCCCCCCCCCCCCCCCCCCCCAAACGGGTTTTTAAAAGCTTTGACCCCATTACCTCGCTAAAGATCCGGATGGAATCTTGGGGCTTTGAAAAACCTTTTTCCCCTTGAAATTAAAACATCCTGGGGCGAAACCTGTTGAGCTATTCAACCCACCCCAAAAACCCCCTCTCCCCACCTCCAATAATTCCCCCCCCCTTTCCGGGATTGTCCTTGCATTCCCAGTTAAAAAAGGCTGCTACCCCCCCAAACCCAATTTTGGGTTGCTTACTAATAAACAAAAGAAAAAGCAATCACCAAAATAAAAATTTGGGGGGCCCTTGTTTTTACCATGATGCTTCTAAGGTTTTTAATTTTTTAAAATTTTTTTTTTCTTCTTCGGCAGCTATGGGTGTCACTTTTGCCATAAAAAACACTTCAGATAGCTTCTAAAATTGAATTATAATTTAGAATTTTTTTCTAGCCTCTGCCTTTTGGGGGATGTGTCCAAAAACCCCCTCCACCCCCTAAAATTTAAAAGGGCGGGCCCTAGGGCCCCCCCCCGGGGCCCGATTTACCTAGGAAATCATTATTTGAAAAAATTTTATTACATTTTTTATTTTTTATATCTAATACAGAGAATACATAAAATATTTTTTTCCTTCCCAAATATTTAAAAAAAAATTTTCCATTTTTTTTGGGTTTTTTTTTTTCAGTCCCAATATTTTTAAAGGGTTGCAAAATTTTCGCAAATTTTTTAAATTTTAAAATTTTTAAAGGGAAGGAAAAAAATTAAAAAGTGCATCACCATTTTTTTGTACAGAAGGAAAAAAATTGAAAGCCCCCACATTAAGGGGAAAGGGAATTTGGGGGTTTTTCCCAAAAGGGAATTTAAAGCTCATAGTTTTCCCTCACCCCTTTCCCATTGTTCCAGGGTTTCCCCCCCCGGCCCCTTTTTCCCCCCTCACCCTTCCCGGCGGGGACTGGGAGGGTGCTTAGAGATGGGGGGGAAATTTGTCTTTTTTCCTCTCTCTCGCTCTCATCGGGAAAGGGGGTTCATTTTTTTCGGGAGGGAAACCCCCCCTCAACCCCCTTTCCCTTTTTTTCCAGGAGTCCCCCCTTCCGGGGCGTGGCCCCCGGAGGGTGCGTAGGGGTTGGGAAGAAAGGGTCAAACCCTCCCCTTCGTTTCTGGGGAAATTTTCATGTTTAAAGGCCCGGAAATGCCCCCTCACCCCTTTCCCGCGAGGGTTGATTTTGGGGTTTCCTAGACACGAGGGAAAAAGGGGTTTTAGAAATGTTCTTTGTTTAAAGGGGATGGGTTCAGCCTGCCGTCCCCCTCCCTCCGGGGCCCCCGCTTGGGAAAAATTTAATTTTACCATCCTCCCCCCCAACCCAAATGGGGCTTCACTTCCAGGAAGAATTTTTTTAAAATACTCTCATCATTTTTCATTCACGAAAAAAACTTTTTTTCAAAACAAAATGGGAAATGATGTGTTTTTTTTTTCCATCCTCGCCCCAAACAAATGAGGCAAACACTTCCAGGAAAAAATTTTTTTTACAACTCTAAATAAATGGTACACCCACGAATAAAAAAATTTTTTAAAAACAATCGAAGGGTTTGATGGTTTTTTTTTTCCCCACCTCCCACCAAGCAAAGGAGGCTACATTTCCGGGAAAGAATTTTTTTTAAAATACTCCCATCATGGAACTTTCCCCAAAATAAAATTTTTTCAAAACATATCGGAAGATATGTGTTTTTTTTTTTTTCACCTCGCCCCAAAAGCAAATAAGGCCCACACTTCCGGGGAAAATTTTTTTTACATACTCCATCATGGTACATTCGCAAATTTAAATTTTTTTTTTCAAAACATATCGGAAAAATGGTTTTTTTGTTTTTCCATCCTCGCCCCCAAGCAAATGAGCTCCCTTTTTCCAGGAAGAATTTTTTTAAACATACTCCCCTCATGGTAACATTCAAGAAAAATTTTTTTTTTTTCAAAACTATGGGAAAAGATGGTGTTTTTTTTTTTTTTTCTTCCTCGCACCAAGAAAATGAGGCTACACCCAGAAGAAATTTTTTTTCCCTACTCTCATCAGGGTTTCATTCGTGAATAAAATTTTTTTTTTTCAAAACATATGGGAAGATAAAGGGTTTTTTGTTTTTCCCCTCGCACCAAGCAAAGGGGCTACACTTCCAGGAAAAATTTTTTTAACATACTCTAAACAGGTACTTTTCACAAAAAAAATTTTTTTTTTTTTAAAGCATATGGAAGTTTAAGGTTTTTTGTTTTTTCATCCCCCCCCAAGAAAATAAAGGCTACATTTCCCCAAAAAAATTTTTTACATACTCCCCTAAAGGTAAAATTTCGCAAAAAAAATTTTTTTAAAAACATATCGGAAATGTTTGGGGTTTTTTTTTTTTTCATCCTCCCCACCAAAATGAGGGCAAACACTTCCGGAAAAATTTTTTTAAACATACTCTCATCATGGTAAAATTCGCGAATAAAATTTTTTTTTCAAATATATCGAAATATGTGTTTTTTTTTTTTCATCCTCGCCCCAAAAGCAAATGGGGCTACACTTCCGAAAAAGGGTTTTACATACCTCATAAATGGTAAAATTGGGAAAAAATTTTTTTTTTTTTCAAAACATATCGGAAGATGAGGGTGTTTTTTTTTTTTCATCCTCCCCCCAAAACCAAATGGGGGCTACACTTCCGGGAAGAATGTTTTTTACATACTCTCATCAGGTAACTTTAAACAATAAAATTTTTTTCAGAAAAAAAATAACGTGGGGGGTTAAACCGGGCTCGTTTTTTCCCTACTTCCCGACCCCCACGAAGGAGCCTCCAAAGCCGACCTACTACTGTCTCCCCGGGTTTAATTTAAAAAAACAGCAAGACGGAAACCTTTAAACTTCAAAGGGAAAGTTTTTTAAAACCCTTTTCTAGGATTAAAAATCAAAAAATCGAAATAGGTTTTTTTTCATTTAGGATGTAAAAGAGAAAGGGGTTTTTTCAACTCCCCCCTGGGATTTTTTTTTCCCATACCCAAAAAGATACATTCACGAATAAAATTTTTTTTCCAGAAAGGGCCCTTGCTTTTTTTTCCCATCCTCCCTCCAAGAAAATTTGTGCCCATTTTCCAGGAAAAATGATTTTATTTTCCATGATACATTCGCGAAAAAAACTTTTTTCGGAAGATTTTTTTTTGGTTTTTTTTTTCCCACCCTCCCTCCAAGAAAATGGGGGTTCACTTCCAGGAAGAATGTTTTACTCATGGTACTTTTCAGGGAAAAAAAACTTTTTTTTCGGAAGATAATGTGTTTTTTTTTTCCACCCCTCCCTCCAAGCAAATGTTTGGCCCCATTTCCCCGGGAAAAAATGATTTTACCCCCGAAAACTCGCGAAAAAAAAAAAAAAAAAAACCTTTTTTCAAAAAAGATGATGGGGCCTCCCTCCAAGAAAATGAGGGTTCATTTCCCCGGAAGAATGTTTTTAAAAAACCCTTCAACATGAATAAATTTCACGAATAAAATTTTTTTTCGGATGATGATCGTCGTTTTTCCACCCTCCCCCAAGCAAATGGGGGTTCACTTCCAGGATGTTTTTGGATACATTCACGAAAAAAAAATTTTTTGGGAAAAGATGCCCATGTTTTTTTTTTCCATCCTCCCCCCAAGCAAATGGGGTTTCCATTTCCGGAAGAATGTTTTTAAACATTCAGGAAAAAAAATTTTTTGGGATTTGTGTCTTTTTTCCCCCCCTCCCTTTTCCAACAAATGAGGGTTCATTTCCCAGGATTTTTTATACTTTCCCACGAATAAAACTTTTTTCGGATGATGTAAAATTTTTTGTTTTTCCATCCCCCCTCCAAGCAAATGGGGCCTCCACTTCCAGGAAAAAGATTTTACTCATGATACATTCGCGCACATCAGGAAGAATGTTTTTAAAAATACTCTCAACATGATAAAACCCACGAATAAAACTTTTTTCGGTTTAAATGTGCCCGTTTTCCCCCTCCCCCCCAAAGCAAATGATTTTTCCCATTTCCGGATGTTGATACTTTCCCACGAATAAAACTTTTTTCGGAAGATGTCATGTTTTTTTTTTCCCCATCCCCCCCCCCCCAAAAGCAAATGTGGCTCCACTTCCAGGAAAAGATTTTAAATTCGCGAATAAAACTTTTTTCAGAAGATGATGGGGTTTGGGTTTTTCCCCCCTTTCCCTCCATGCAAATGGGGTTACACCCCGGGAAGAATGTGTACCGTGGTCGCATACTACACCGCCCCCACTTAGTTCCCCCTGCACTCCCCCCTTTTTTTACTGCCCTTCGGAGAACACATTCGGGGGGCCGGGGAAGGCACTTTTTTTTTTTCGACCATGCGATCCCTCACATAAAAAAACAAACCAATCTAACGTAAGGGGAAGCACAACCGGGTGTTTCATCATAAAGGGGATCGAGGGGCAGTAAAATAAAGCGCGAACCCGATCTGATAAATTTGGGGCTACCCTCAATCGTCGGTACCGCCCCCCCCCCCCCCCCCCCCCCCCCCCCGTAATCCAAGCCCAAGACTTCATTGCGTTCTCCCTGCGCAGGGGCCCGCCGATAAAAGGTTCTTTCTTAAACCCCCCCAAATTTTGGGAAACAAAAAAAATTTATATGGGAATTAAAGGCTAATACCCCCAAAAAACCGGCCCCCTTTTTTTTTTTTTTCCCTTCCCAAAAAGAATTTAAATTTTTTAAAGGGAGTTTTTAAATTGGAAAAAATTAATTTCCTTTTTGTTTTTGCCATTAACCTTTAAGGGAAACTAACTTTCCAAAAATTTAAAGTTAACTATATTTTTTGGTTATTTAAGTATTACTTTAAATTAATTTTAAAAAGGTTTTAAAATTAATTTCCGGGTTTAAAAAAGGTTTAAAACAAAATTATTTCTTTGATATTTTGTCTTAATTTTTTTGATTAAAGTTTAAACTTTTAATTTCCCAATATGTTTGTATATCTTTTTTTGGGCAGTTAACCAAAGTAGGTTTTTAAAAACAAAAATTAAAGCCCCATTAGATAGTTTTTTGATTTTTTTGGTTAGAATTTTTAATTACAATTAACTTTCAATATGTTTTATACCAAATTTCGCAGGGTTACCAAAATAAAGGGTTTTTTAAGGAAAAAAAATTTTAAATAGCTTGGGTATTTTTTTATATTATACTTTTTGATTAGAAATTTAGGGGCAAAATTTTTTTTCAAATGTTTAAAATATCTAATTCCCCAGGTTAAACAAATAGGTTTTTTGGAAAAAATAAGGTTTTTGTAATTTTAAAAATTTGTCATGCAACATTTTTTTTTTAAATTTGAAAATTTTTTTTGAAGTTACTTTTAATAAGTTTATATATTAAATTCTGTGGGTTTAAAAAACGTAGGGGAAACCTAGTTTTAAAGGGAAATAAATATAAATACTTAAGTAGTTGGGCCCGAATAAATTTTTTTGACTAGTTTTTAAAACTGGAATAACTATGTTTTTATGACCAGACATAAGAATGCGCCAAGCTTAAATTTTAAAAAATTTTTGCATTTTAATATATATAATTTTTTTATTTTTACATCTTTTTATATTTTTTAAAAAAAACTGGCCAAAAGGGTTAAATATCTTGTTAAACTCCAGTTTTTGGGTTTTTTGGGGGTCCCCGCCTTATATACTATATATTTAAAAAAATCAAAAAGGGAAAATTTACTTTAAATTGACGGTGGGCCCAAAAAGGGTCCCCGTGGGTTTAACTAAATAAATGCCCCAAACCATTTAAAAGGGTGGTTGAAATGATTTAAATCATGAAACATTTTGCGAATAAAAATTCTTTTAGAAGATTATTTGTTTGTTTTTAAAAACCCCCCCGAGGCTAAAAACTTCCAGAAAAATGATTTTACTCATGATACATTCGCGAATAAAACTTTTTTTCGGAAAAATGTGTGCCCCCCCCTCCAAGCAAAAGGGGGGGTTTACTTTTCCGGGAAAAATGATTTTTTCATCCGAATAAAACTTTTTTCAGAAGATGAAAGTGTTTTTGTTTTTTCCATCCTCCCCCCCGGGGTACCCTTCCGGAAGAATGTTTTTACTCATGTTTTAATTCCCCGAAAAAAAACCTTTTTTTGTTTAAAATTATGTGTTTGTTTTTTTTTATCCTCCCCAAACAAAACTTCCCCGGAAGAATGTTTTTTTTCTCAAGGGAAAATTTCCCGGGAAAAAAACCTTTTTCCCTAAAATGTTTTTTTTGTTTTCCCATCTTTCCCCCAGGCTAAAACTTCCAGGGAAAAAGTTTTTTCTCATGATACATTCCCCGAATAAAACTTTTTTTGGAAGATTCTTTCCCCCCTCCAAGCAAATGGGGGTTTCACTTACAGAAAAAAATTTATTTTACATTCGCAAAAAAAAACTTTTTTTAGAATAAAGTGTTTGTTTTTTTTCCCCCCCCCAGGCACACTTCCAGGGAAAAATGTTTTTTTCTCATGGTACATTTCCCCAATAAAACCTTTTTCCCTAAGATGATGTGTTTTTTTTTTCTCCCCCCATCTTTCCCCGAGGCTACACTTTCCCGGAAGAATGTTTTTCTCAAAGATACATTCGCGAATAAAAAATTTTTTCGGGAAAATGTCGTGCCTCCCTCCAAACAAAAGGGGGGTTTTACTTTCCCGGAAAGAATGAAATTTTTCAATTCGCGAATAAAAAAAATTTTTTTAGAAGAATGAAGTTTGTTTTTTTTCCCTCCTCCCCCGAGGGTTTTCACTTCCAGGGAAAAAGGTTTTTTTCTCATGGTTCCCTTCCCCAATAAAACCTTTTTCGTAAAATAGTTTTTTTTTTTCTCCATCCTTTCCCCGGGGTACACTTCCCGAAGAAAAGTTTTCCCCATGATAAAATTGCGAAAAAAAACTTTTTTCGGAAAAATGTCGTGTTTTTTTTCAAACCTCCCCAAGGTTTTCACTTCCAGGAAAAAGTTTTTACTCATTTGGGACATTTCGGAAGATGATGTGGTTGTTTTTTTTCATTTCCCCCCCCCGAGGGTTTCCCCTTCCAGGGAAAAAAATTTTTTCATTCACGAATAAAACTTTTTTCGGCACTTTTTCCCGGAAAAAATTTTTTTGGAAAATATCCCGGGAAAATGAAGTTTTTTTGGGCTTTTCCACCCTCCCCGAAGGGTACACTTCCCGGAAGAATGATTTTTCTCATGGTAATTCACGAATAAAACTTTTTTTGGGAAGATATGTGTTTTTTTTTCCATCCTCCCTCCGGGCTACACTTCCAGGGAAAAATTAAATTTTCATTCCCGAAAAAAAACTTTTTTTCCCGGGAAAATGATGTGTTTTTTTTTTCCAAACCCCCCCCAGGCTAAAACTTCCCGGGAAAAACATTTTAAAATGAAGATGTGTTTTTTTTTCCCATCCTCCCTCCAAGAGGAATCCGGGGTTTTAACCCGATCGGGGGGGGAACTTGGGGGGCTCCCTAATCCGGGGGAATTTGAGGTGAACTGAGTGTTGGTTTTTTCGAAAAACGAGGAATCGGGGGGTTCGAATCTGGGGCCCGGGGGAACTGAGGCCGGGCCCCTAGAGGAGAAACGAGGTTCCCAATCTTTGGGGAAAAGGGGAACCCGGGGGGTTCCAAAAGTGGCTTCCTAAACCGGGGGGATCGAAGGGTTTAATCTTGGCCTTGGGGAAACTTGGGGGGTTGGTTTTCCGCTCCCCCCCCAAGCAAATTGTTTTCCCCTTTGGGGGGGAAAAATTGGGGGGGGTGAACTGAAGGGAAACGGTTTTTTCCCCTCCCCAGGGAAGATCGTGGTTTTGAAAATTTTGCCCCGGGTTTTTTCCCCCCTCTCCCCCCCAAGCAAAAAGTAGGTTCCCATCCCCCCCAATTTCGATTTTAGGATCGAATCTTTGGGAGGGGAAAATGAGGGTCGGGGTTTTTTTATCTCCAAATGCAGTTCGATGATGTGTTGTTTTTTCCATCCCCCTCCAAAACAAGGGGAAAAAATTTTTCCCTGCCTCAACATATTTGGAAGATACGCGTTTTTTTTTTAACCCCCCCTGAGAGTTTTCCCCCGGTTTCTAAGTGTTTTTTTTTTTCCCAAAGACGGTTTCAGGGGCCATCATAAAATCGTGGGGGAAAGCATGATGGGGTTTCGAGCGAAATTTTTTTTTCTCTCATCGTTAAATTATCCGGGCTGTAAAAACGTCGATTTAGATTCGAACAGGCTTTTTCAACAAGAACACCAAAACTTTCTATCGGGGTCCCAATTTTAGGGTTAACAACGAATATAATTTTTTAAAGAAACAACAACGCTCGCCATCTATCAAATTTTAGGTTATCAACATGAATAAATTTTTTAAAGATCAAAAAAGCTTGCCAACGTGTCAAAAAGTAGGTTGTTAACCCAAAAAGTATTTTGAAAGATCAACCAAGCTTTTATCATGGTTTAAATTTTTTTTGTTTTTCCAACGTTTAATTGGAAAATTTTTAAAGTCAACAAAAACTTACCTTGTGGGCCCAATTTAGGGTTTTAACAGAAATATATTTTGAAAAAATCAACAACGCTTGCGATCATGTCCAAAAAAATATTTTTTTAAAATCAACAAAGCTTTCCAACGTGTCAATTGTAGGTTATCAACGTGATTTAAAAAACTCTTTTCATCGGTCAATTGTTGGGTTTCAACCCGGGGTCAACAAAGGGTTTTACATCGTGTCAATTGTAGGTTATCAACATTATCAACAAAGCTCGTAATCCCGTCAATTGCAGGGGGGTTTTCAACAAAGACAACAAAAACTTTTTGATACGTCCCAAAAAGGGAGGTTTTTCAACAAAAAACAACAAAGCTTTCCCCTCCCGTCGATTTTAGGTTTCAACATGAACAACAAAGCTTACCATTGGGGTCAATTGGGAAATTAAACAAAACGAATTTAATTTTTTAAAGATCAACAAAGCTTGCCGAATGTCAATTTTTAGTTAAACAACATGATCAACAAAGGGTGACCATTTGGGGCAATTGTAGGTTGTCAACATGATCAAAAAAAGCTTGCCATCGGTGTCAATTGTAAGGGCTTTAAAATGAACCAAAAAAGCCCGCCGGTGTCAATTGTGGTTATCAACATTAAACAAAAAGCTTGCCATGGGTCAATTGTAGGGGATCAAAATAACACAAAAACTTGCCAAGTTTCAAAATTTTAGTTTTTTTAACACGAATATATTTTTTAAAGATCAACAAAGCTTTCCACGTGTCAATTGTAGGTTATCAACAAGATCAACAAACTTTTCCAGGTTGGGCAATTTTTAGGTTTTTCAACATGATCAGCAAAGCTTGTAACACGTCAATTTTTAAGGTTTTTCAAAATGAACAACAAAGCCTTTCCATCGTTCAATTTTAGTTTTCAACATATCAGGGAAAGCTTTCCATTTGTGGGCAATTGAGGTTTTTCCCAAAATTATCACAAACTTTTGTCCCCGTCAATTGGTTTTGTTTTTTAAAAATGATCAACCCAAAACTTGGGGATCATGTTTAAATTTTAGTTATCAACATGATCAACAAACTTTCCATTGTTTTCAATTTTAAAGGGCATCAAAATGATCAAACAAAGCTTGCCATGGGGTCAATTGCCGGGTTTAAAAAACATGAACACAAAACTTGTGAAACACGGTCAATTGTAGGTTGTCAACATAAATGTATTTTGAAAGATCAACAAAGCTTTCCATCCGTCGATTGTAGGATTACAGAAATGAAAATTTTTGAAAGACAAAAAGCTTGCCCCTCGTTCAATTGTAGGTTAAAAAAAAACGAATATATTTTTGAAAATCAAAAAAGGGTTTCGATAGTAACAATTTTATGTTATTTAACATGAATATAAATTTTTTAAAGATAAACAAAACTGGCCCTCGGGGCAATTGTAAAGGGTTTCAACATGAACCAAAAAAGCTTGCCATCGTGCAATTGTAGGTTTTCAAAACGAATATATTTTTTTAAAAAAAAGCAAAGCCTTCCATCGGGCAATTGTAGGGTTTTCAACATGAACAGCCAAAACTTTCCAAAAAGTGTCAATTTAAAATTTTCAACATGAAACAACAAAGCTTGCCCTCGTGTCAAAGTTTTGGTTTTCAAAATGACAAAAAGCCCTTTTCATGTGTCAATTGTAGGTTTTTCAACAGATCAACAAAGCTTGCCATGGTGTCCCAATTTTAAATTAAACATGACAACAAAGCTTGCCCTGGTTTTCAATTGTAGGTTTTCAACGTGAACAACAAAGGGTTGCCCAACGTAACAATAGTAGGTTTTTCAACGTGATCAAAAAAAGCCCTTTACATCGTGTCAATTGGGGTTATCAACATATCAACCAAAAACCCCACCAACGGGGTTTAAATTGGGAGGGTTTTCAAAGTGAATATATTTTTAAAGATTGGGTAACGCTTTTTCATCATGTTAATTGGTAGGGTTTTCAACATAATTTAACAAAGCTTCAATTTAACAGCAACTAGATGTCCCCCTTTTTTTTTTTTACTGTCTCAGAAACCCCTCGAGGCCCCCCGGGATTTTACCAACTGAAACCCAAAGGGTTTCCCTTTTTTGAAACCCCCCAAATGTTCTCTGAAGAGGCCACTTCTAATCCCGAAAGTTTACCTTTTGTCTTTTAACCAGACTGAACTGACCTACCTTTGTTTTTTTTGCCCAAACTAACCTCTGAGAGGTCCGAGGTTTTTAACCCCGCTGTAACTGGCTACCAAAATTTTGGGAACAAAAATGTACTCTAAGAGGTCCAGGTTATTTTAACCCGCTGTACTCTGAGAGGCCGGTTTTTTGTACCAACTGTACTCTGAGAAAGGCCCCCGGGGGTTTTTGTACCAACTTACTCGGGGAAAGGGTCGGGTTTTTTGTAACCCCGACGGGACTCTGGGGGGGCCCCCGGGTTTTTTGTACCAACTGACCTTAGGGCCCAATTTTTGTACCAAAACTGTACCTGAGAGGGTCGGGGTTTTTGTACCAACGAACCCAGAGGCCGGGGTATTGACCAAAACTGTACTCGGGGGGCTCGGGGTTTTTGGCCCGGGCGTACTCTGAGAGGTTTCCCGGTTTAAATTTTACCAGAACTGTACTCCCGGGGGGTCTAGGTTTTTTGAAAAACTGTACCCGAAAGGCCCGGGTTTTTTGGAAACCCGACGGACTCTGAAAAGGTTTCCAAAGGGTTTTTGTACCAGACTGTTTCTCGAGAGGGTCAGCCCTTTTAATCCCCGAATGTCACCTTAGTCATTTTACCAACCCGTAACTGACTACCTCGTTTTATGGCCAGACTATCCTCTTAAGGTTTCCCAGGTTGGGAAACCCCCACTGTAACTGGCTACCCCTAAAATTTTTGTAACAAACCCGTACGCTAAGAGGCCGAGGTTTTTAACCCAGCCCGGGAACTGGGTACCTCGTTTTTTTGTGTCAAAATGAGGGGGTTCAAAGGTTTTAAAACCCCGAATTAGCAGTCTGAAATCTGAACGAACCTTTTTGTTTTAAACCAAAATTGGTCCCCTGAAAATTTTGAACCCTTTGGGCGTTTAAACCCCTGATGAAGTAAAAAACCCGAGCGAAAGGTTTTTTCTCCCCATCGTGTAAATACTTTTGAGTCCCAAATTTGAAACCCCCTAAATGTCGAAAGTAAATTTTTTCTCTCAAACGTGAAATACGCCCCAGTCAGATTCGGGAAACCCGGGGATTGGGTTTAAAACCCGATTTAAAGTTTAAAAACCCAAACCCAAAGGTTTTTTTTTTCATCACGGTAAAATACTTTTAGTCAATTCGAACCCCTTTTTCGTTATTTAATCTCCTTAAACCATGTGGTCACCCAAAACAGGGGACGCGTCACAAAAAGGGTTTAAAAAACCTTTCCCCCTTTTTTTTTTCTCTCTCCTGAGGGAAGGGGGGGGGTTTTTGGTAAGGGTTACCCTCGCTCGAAAAAAGTTGTGGCCAAGGGGAAGGGGCGGGATTTGGGGGGAACTCGGGTCAACCGTGAGCTGGACCGAAAAAGACAACTCCCCTAAACGACTTAATTGGGAAATTTACTTTTTTTCTAAAAAAACCCTCCCCCTCTTTTAACGCGGGAAAACCTTTATCACCTTTTCCCCCTTCAAAAAAAAATTTTTGCTATTTGAAAAGAAACAATTTGATAGCCCACCTCGTATTATTTAACAAGCTGTACTCTAAGAGGGTTTCCCAGGGGGTAACCCCGCCCTAAAAGGGTTTTAAAACCTCCAGGTTCCTAACCTAACTTCACCTTTACTTCTCGAGAGGTCCGAGTTTTTAATCCTGGGGAGGGGGGAGGTTTAACCCTGACTGGGAACTGGTTTTTGTACCCGTCTGAAAACCCGAGGGGACCTAGGGTTTTAACCCTAACTGTCACCTTTTTGTTTCTCTGAGAGGTTTGAGTTGTAAACCCGGAGAGGGTAGGTAAAAAACAATAAACAAACAGAAAACTCTATTTTAAAGAATATAATGATAAACATTTTTAAAAAGAAAACACACAAAAAAAAAAATATTTTTTTTTCTTCCAGTCAAGTTTCGGGAAAAAAAGAAAATTTTTTTAAAACACTAAACCCTTTTTTTTTTTTTAAAGATAAAAAAAAGGTTTTTTTTAAATTTACATTAATTTTTTCACTTTTTTAAAAATCCCAAAAAATACATACCAAAAACTCTTTTAATGAATATTTTTGATAAAAAAATTTTTTTTAAAAAATAACACGCGCAAAAATTTTTATATTTTTTTTTCTTTATTTAAGTTAAAAGAACGTAATAAATTTTTTTCAAGTCTTTTTTAAAACAAATAAAATACCCTGCCTTTTTTTTTTCAAGTCTTTTTCAAACGCATTAATCAAAACATGCGCACCTGAAAACTCCCATTTAAAAAAATACATCCCAAATTAACTTATTTTTTTTTTCAAGTCTTTTTTTTTAAAACACTAACATTTTTTCTATTTAAAATTAAACAATAAAACTAAAATTTGCATATTTTTTTCTCAAGTCTTTTTTTAAAGCCCTAACATTTTTTTTTTAAAAGGGCTATAACCCACGAAAACTCTTTTTTAAACAGAAAATTCGCTAAATTAAATTTAATTTTTTTTTAATCTTTTTTTAAAAAAGAGCACAACTTGACATGAGGGGTTTTTGTAATGCCGTCGCTCGTTAGAACACCCACTGACATACGCACATAAGGCCACTTTAATCACGTCTCTTGGAAGGGGTAGAACGGTTTTCTCGCTTTTGGAGATTACTCCAAGGTAGAGTTCGACGGGTCCCCGGTAACACATAAAACGTTTTTTCATCGATAGAGCATATTCAACCCCCATTTAAAATTTTGCGTGTAAATTTAATCCCCACATCTCTTAATTTAACGAGCCCCCCTCTCATGACCCGTTTCCCTTAGTTAAACAATTTCATATCCTCTAAAAGAGCGTTTTTTAACGCCTACTCTTGACCAAACCCTTTAAACCTTGAGCATCCACCACCCCCTTTTTCAGCAAATGAATAAAATTTAGGACGTAAACCTATGAAACCCTGATGATTTTTGACCTCCCAGTCCCGTCCCCTTTTTGTTTACCGAGCAACCCCCTTTTTTTCTGAAGGGATGCCCTAAACATTGTCTTTCCTAAGTGGAGGGGTTTCCCTTTCTCATTAGCTAACGGGATAAAATCGTTGGGAGGGGGTCCTAGACTGTCCAATAGTTAAGGGGCGAGTCTGTGTCAGTGTATTGGGTTTTTTTAAAAATTTCCCCGGGGGGAAGGCAGGAAACCATGACCTTTGGGAATGTAGGCCGTACATGAAATACATTTGAGATTTTTCCCAAAAAAAGTCCCAAAAAAATTTTCCCGCATAAATTTTCATACAAAAAAATTCCCTGCGGGGTTTCCCTCCAATGAAAACCAGGTTTTTTTGATACAATCAAAAAGGGTTTTTTAAAATTTGGACCGGCCCATAAAAGGGTTAAACCCGCTTTCCAAAAATTTTTCCCTTTCCCCCTGGTAAATTATTTTTTTCCGTACGGGTACCCGCTTGTTTTGATTAAAAAAGGGGGGCCGAATGCGGCAAATTTTTTCATCCAAAATTTAAAAACATGTTTTTTAAACTGATTGTCGCTTTAACCCCCCATATTTTCCCCTTTTAGCTTGTTTTAAAGGCGCCATCCACAGATTGTTTGAAACTTGAGAAACCGGGGGACTCTCGTCCCGTTTTTAACCCCCTTTACTAAACCTTTAAATTTTTTGATGACATAGTGAATACGTTCCTAGTCAAAACAGCTAGATCGTTTAAAAATTTCTCGTGTTTCCCTTTCAGGTGGAATCCCCTTTCCAGGGCAAACGGCAAGTCAGAATGAGCGGGCTGTAATCTTTTGGGAAATTTAAGATCTACCCCGCAAGATATAGCCCTTTTCCGCATCGTCCCCACGTTTAGCACGTCCCCAAAACGTTTAATTTCATCATCTTCAAGCCCTACTGAAAAACCCCCATAGGGGAATACTCAACATGCTTTAAAAAATAGAAAATCCAAACACGTCTAATAAACAGGGAAGACCCCTGGTTTTGGGAAAGGGCAAATGAAAATCATATACGAATTTTTAGCTACAGAATGCGATTTGCTAAGAAAAATATCCCTCCTCGAATAGCCCCTCAATGAATTTTTGCTATCCACGTCAACAAATTTAATTTTGAACGTACCTGGGGGAAATTTAAAAAAAAGTTTGTACGCGAGACTTTTGGGCCCCTAAAAGACCATTCCCGGGTCGAGGCCCCATACGTCTTCATACAAAGATCAAAAAAAGTTCTCAAAGACGTCGGGGCCCGTAGTGTTACTCCCGGGAGGGAAGGTAGAAGGGGTTTTGAGTAATCCCCCAAAAATTCTTACATTCGAATGGGCCCCCAAACCTCAAAGGGGATGAAAAAGCTTCCCTGAGAGATATGCCAAACCGTGAGCGCGGTTTTTAAAATTTTTTCTTTTCTCGGTTTTCTGAGTCTCTTTTAAAGCCCTCAAATGAAAACTATATAAGCATAAAGGGGGAAAACCCCTTTAAAGGGGCGACTATTTGAAACGTTCATCATCAGATGGGCACTTACGAGTATTTTAAACTGCTCAGGTTTGAGGAAAAATACCATTTCTCCCAGGGGGGTACACAAAAAAGCTGAAAATATCTATAAATTTTAATTGTGATCCCCCGAAGCCCGCCGAATATACTTCATGATTACTTTGAATCTTTCCCCCGTCCCCCCCAATAACCCAAAATTTTCCCCGGGTTTTTGGGCAAGAACGCTCTCCCCTGTGAACGGGGGAACAGGTTTCTCTTTGTTTCAAAAGTGTTTTGGGAAAAGGAAAAAAAATTTTCGTAGCAACCGGGCCCTTATGAAAACCACCTCAATTATCAGGGGGTTTTTATAATTTTAAAACTACAAACCCCGCGTGCTGCTACCACATAAAAGTCCTTGGGCCCAATGACCCAAAGTCCATAACGCGAAAATTTATCATTCGCGTAGGGTTTTTTTTACAAATATGACAATGGGTGGGGCCCTATTTTGAGGGATCTCTTTTTAAACAAAGGGGTTACGGCGCATTGGAACTACAGTACTAAAAAAAATCTGTAAGGGGCTTTGCCGTATCCACAGCGCTTCAACAAATTTACTTAAAAATCTTTTTTTCCCCTGAAGTATCGGTACTCGAAGATTAAAAAACACAAAAAAAATTTAGTGGGAAAATGCCTACCCGAATATGCTACATGACTCGTACATTCTCCCCCCCGGAAAAAAAAAAAAAAAAAAAAAATTTTGTTTCAAACACACGTTTCTTAAGGTAAAATAAACCCCAAATCCCCGTCCAAGATAAATCCCGTTTTCTCCCCCCCCCCCCCCGTTTTTATACTGTGAAACGTCAGGAAAAATTTTTTTTCCCCTTTTAGGGGGAAATTTCCCCTTACCGCACCAAATTTTTTTCACGTGTCCCTTAAAATTTTTAAAAATTTTATTTTCAGTCAAAAAGAGCTCAAAACCCAAAGGGCCCCCAAAAATACCTACGTCTTCTGTCAGACAAGGGGGCTAGTTGAAAGGGTTTTTTTAACCCCTGGGCAGATTTTTGATTGCGCTGGGAAAAAGAAAAATTTTCCGTCCCATGTACTTTTAAAACCTGAATAAATGAACTTTGGGCTAAACGCTCTTTAGCACTGCATGCCCCGGGAAAGATCACAACTTTTTTGGTTTTCCCGCAGGCCACATAAAAAAACCCCTACCTTCATGTTTTGCAGTGACACATTAACAGAAAATATCGTTAAGCCTTTCGAACGTTTAAAATACTCATTTCCCAACGGGAAAGGGGGAAACCCCATCCGAAACCCCCTTTACGAAAAAATTTGGGTAAAGACGTAAACCCGAGCCATCCCTGTCCCGGGTCAAAGAGGCCCGCCCAAAACGGATACTGGAAGCAAATTTCCTTTTTCAGCTTGAACAATTTTTCCCCGCTCCCAAAGTCTGGGAAAAGTTTCCCGGGATTTGAACGTGGCACCACGAGAAAGCCGGGGTTTTTCGAGAAAATTTTTTCCTCATTTCCCAGCGTGCCGTTTTATAACCCCCCCTGAGTCCTAGAAACAAAGCCTTCAATTTTAGCAAGGGTGGGAAGACCCCCTTATTCTCGTATAACTCCCTAATTTTAGTGTGTTTAAAAAAATGCCCTAGAGAAGAATTTTAAATAAAACCCCCCCTTTAATTCTACCATCAGTAGGATGCTTAAACCGCAAATGGGGCTACAATTTTTCCTTTATGGGGGCCCTTCGGGGTTTGATTTTTTTCTACAATTTTTTTCATAAATATCCCCGGGAAAGCAAGGAGAAACTGTAAAGGTTTTCCTTATGGGGAACCGTTGCTGATTGCGTAGGTTTTTTAAACTCGAGGGGTAGCTTGGTTTAATAAGTTTAAAAGATAGTCCCCAGTGGCCCCCAGGAAAAACCTAAACGAGTAAATCCTGTACCCTAATTTTGTGGGTAAAGGCAAAAAGTCCCTTTTGGGTCGTCCTCTATAATTTTCATGGGCTGAAACCCGGAAAGTTTTGTGGGCTTTAAATTCCGACCAGGGAAAATTTCAATGATAGGGATTAAAAACCTTCCCTTTACGAAATTCAAAAAGTCAGGGTTTTAAGGGACTAATTAAAATTTTTTTTCTTTGCTTTTAAATCCGGAGAGTATACAAAACCCTATTCCCAATTTGTTTGCCGGGGGATACAAAATAGGAAATGATAAACCCAAACGTTTTTTTAGGTTTTTTCTTTCCATGGTTTTTTGGGTGCACTATTCTCCCAAAAAGGCCCAAAAACCCCCCCCTCAGTTATATCTTTTTCAATTTTGGGTTTAAAATTTCTCTAAGATCTCCCTTTGAGCGGCTCGAACAGCTTAAAAAAAAACAAACAAGGACGGCTAGTTTTGCCGTTTTAAAATTATGATATACAAACAATAAGCAAAAGTGTGTGTGTGGTTTTGTGTGTCGTGCGGTGTTGTGTGTGTGTGCTGTGTGTGTGCGTGTGGGGTGGGGTGTGTGTGGGTTGTATGTTTGTGTTGTGGGTGCGTGTTTTGTGTGTGCTTTTGTGGTGTGTGTGTGCGGGGTTTTGTTGTCTTTTGTGTGTGTGTGCGTGTGTTTTGGGGGGGTGCCCTGGGGTGTGTATTGGGGTGTGTGCGTGGTGTGTTTTTTAATTCCGGGGTAAATTTGCATTTTAAAAGGGAAAGCGGGGTTGCCCCTATAAATATAACCCTTTCTTAAATCTAAAATTTTTAGCGTAATTATTCATAAATTTTGGGTGACATTGAAAATTTTAAACGGGTTTTCAATCACCGACGAGGGTTTTAACGAAAACAATAACCCCGAACGGGGTAGTAAACAGATGCTAGGGAAATGAATACCCTAATTAGATTTAAATAAATCATATTAAAAGAATGACTCAAAAAACATTTTTTTTTTTAAAGCAAAAATTGCGGGTGCTAGGAAATGAATACCCTAATTAAAATTAACTAGAATCAAATTAAATGTAAGACTCAAAAATACATTTTTTTAATGCAAAAAATTGAAAAATTTTTTTGCCCCCTCAATTTTAGCCTGAAAGATTTGAAAAGAATCAATGCAAGAGTAACCATTTTGTTTAAAATTTCTTTTTTAAATTTTACAATTTTCAATTTAACATGACTGAGATTTTTAACGGGAAAACAATGAAAAAAAGTAACTAAAAATGTATTAAACCCTTTCTTTCCCTTTGGTTTTTATACGCAAAAGTGTAATGGTGAGATGAAAAAAGATCTAAAAGTTTAACGGAATCCGAACCAAAGGTTTAAAGGGCGGAATTTCCCCCACAAACCCCAAGATAAACCCCGAAGGAAGGGTTTTTTTTTGGGAAAAAAAGGTTTTTAAAAAATTTTTTTAAAATCACATAAAATTAGAGGAATTTAAACCCCCATTGCGTAGAGGGAATTTGGAAAAAAAAAATACTTTTTGTACAAACATATTTCGATTTAAAGGGAAATGAACCCACATTTGCGTAAGGGAGGTTGAAAAAAAACCCCTACCTTAAAAAACAAATTTCGAAAATTTTTAAAGTGGAACCGAAAACCCCTGGGACTTGGGGATTCCCCACATTCACAAGATAAACCCAAGGGAAGGGGGTTTTTTTGGGGAAAAAATGTGTTTTCATTTGTAAAAAAACACAGATATTAAAGGAAATTTAACCCACATTTGCGTAGAGGGGGATTTAAAAAACCCTTTCTCTGTAAAAAAACATAATTTTGAAATTTTTAAAGGAAATGAACCCCCATTTTCGTATAGGGAAAAGTTTGGGGAAAAAACCCCTACTCTTTACCAAAAATATTTTTGATTTTAAAAATTTGGGAACCGAACCCCGGTTTGGGGGTCCTTTGGGTTCCCCCGCATTCACAAGATAAAACCCGAAGGAAGGGTTTTTTTTAGGGAAAAAAAGGGGTTTTCATTTTTAAAATCACAAAAAACAGAGGAAATGGGAAACCCCCATTTTTTGTAGAGGGAGAGTTTTGAAAAAAACCCATACCTGTACAAACCAAATTTCGATTTAACGTGAAAACCGAACCACGGTGGAGGTCTTTTCAATTTCCCCCACATTCACAAGATAAAACCCGAAGGGAAGGGGTTTTTTGGGAAAATAAGTGTTTTTCCAAATTTTTAAAAACACAGAAAATTAGAGGAAGTGAACCCCCCATTTTGCGTAGGGGGGAGAGTTTTAAAAAACCCATACTCTGAAAACAAATTTCGGGTTTTACGTTGGGGGAAACCGAAACCCCGGTGGGGGCTGGGATTCCCTCACATTCAAAAATAACCTTAAGGGAAGGGTTTTTTTTTTAGAAAAAAAAGTGTTTTTAAAATTTGTTTAAAAACACAGATATTAGAGGGAAATTTAACCCACATTTGCGTAAGGGGGAAAATTTAAAAAACCCAAAAACTCCCCGTACATCCTAACTGAAAAAAAAATATTTTCGATTGAATTTTATTAAACCAAAAATGGGGGTTTTAAAAAAACATACCTTCGAATTTTTTCATGCCGTCTTTTTTGTTTTTTTAAAAAACCTTGGGAAAACTAAGAGTAATCGGCTTTTTGGGGAGCTCCTTCAGCTAGCTTTGGTAAGTGAGAAAATGAGCCGGTTAAAAACCCCACTTATAAATTTTTTCCCAACAAAAGGGGAAACTCTGGGGTCCTATCTCGGTTTGTCACCCCTTTTTATTAGTGATAAAATAACCCTACCTATCTCTAAATCTGTCACTTCCTTGGGCACAAACCCCACTTTTTAAAAACCCAATTTCTGACAAAAACCCCTGGGGAAATTCACTGAACCTTTTTGTTGTTTAGAATAAAAAGATTTTAAAAGCTAATGTATTTTACTTTAAAGGGGGAACCTCAATATAAAAGAAGTAAACTACTCCCCCTCTCCAGGAGGCGGGGCCGAAAAAAAGGGTTTGAACTCACTTGGCTCCACCCTCGATCATTTCCTCCCCCTCTTTAAAATTTCCACAGGGCCTCTGAGACAGAATTTAAATTCCCGCAAACCCGATGTTAAAAATTTTCCCGAGTTAAAGCCCTCTCCCCGGTTAGGGGAGCGACCGGGGCGACTAGTTTTTACCCGGAAAAAAATTTTTTTGCTTGTCAGCCAGGATAGGGAAAAAAACAAGAAGGGCTAAGCCCGACCGGAAAACCATTTCTTCATTTGCCCCCCCGGGAAAAAAGGACCTTTTTTTTCAACCGGTTTAGAAAAAGCCCGAATCAAAACACTAGGGTTAAAGGTTAACCCTTTTTTAATTCTGGGAAATTTTTTAAACCCCCTTAAAAACAAGATTCTTTTTCTCGACCAAAACGTGTAAGGGCCTTTTTTTCTAATGTCACAAACCCCCTTTTCCCCCCCTATACACAAAACCCGAAATCCACGCCGGGGGGGGGAAGGGGGAACACGCGAGAAAACGGTGAGGGAAAAGGGAGGGAAAAGGGGAGAGGATTGGGGGCGCGAACCCAATTTCCTCACCCTCCCCCCCTCCCCGGCCCCTATTGATCTTAAAGTTGACTTTTTTGTCTTACTCCCCCACTTTGTTCTAAGGGTGATATCTGTTAAAAAAACATTGGGAAACCCTTAAAAAAAAATTTAAAGAGTCAGAAAAAGGTGGGCCAAAAATTTTAAAGAAAAATTGCAATTGTTTTTTAAAGTTTTAAATAAAAAAAAAATTTACCCCCACTGGCACCCACTTTACTATATAAATTCCCGTTTAAAATTTTTTTTTAACATCAAACTTTAAAAAGAATATTGTTTTTTTTAAGATCTAAAAAAAAAACTGAAAATTTAAAAAAAACTCGCTTTTTTTTCATATTTAATTTTTTTTTTAAACCTTTTTTTATATTTTTTTCTAAAACACCCACCTATTGATAAAATTAAAAACCCCTTGGGTCTTTTAGAAACCGGGAAAAATTTTCAGATTGTCTTATCTTATTTTTTGGGTACGAGGCAGTGGCGAAAATTTTTAAAAGGTACTGAGAACGGAAATTTTACTAAAAAATTCAAAACCCCTACCCACATTTTAAAACGATACACTTCCTCAAACTTGTACAAAACCCCTCGGGGTTGAAAGGGGAGGAACTTATTCAAACACCGCGGGTATGCTAAAAGCTCCACACATGACTGCAGGGTATTTTTCCTAGCAATTCCCCAAAAGGGCCCAAAATTTTGAGAAAAGGGTTAAGTCCCTTAAAAATTAAATTTTTTTTGCCTTAGGGGAAA